>JAVIWB010005289.1:0-72044 GCA_031893035.1 Dermolepida albohirtum | reverse complement strand
TGCGGACCATCTTAATCCCTTTACCCTTTAACAATAATTGGTGTCGCAACGTGGAGCCATTTTATTTTTACCTAAATAGCATGATGCATATATAGGAGGATGATATGATGGTAAGGCACAACTACCAGCACATTCTTTTGAAAATCTAATCAATATATTGTGATTTTGACATCATTTTTAGATAACAGATAAAAATTTAGTTAATTTCTGACATTTAATTTGAAAGTTACAAACAGTACGAATAAAATGTAACAAAATTTGCTCAGCAGCATAGAACCTAGTTGAATTTGATGGAGCCTGTGGTTGATAAGACTTGATCAATAAGGTTGATATATAACCCCTTTCCACATTAACTTCTGTAAATTCTGTATACGCATTTCGGCAACCAAGTTGTCATCATCAGCAGATAATTTCAAAGTGTCGCACCTGGTAAAACGCGGCGAAAAACAACCGCACGAAAATCAAACTCCGTACGCGATCCACACCGTTCAAAACCAAGATGTACACTCTGAATATCAAGACTGGTGTTGCTTTTATAGAAAAATCGCGGAAATTACAAACCACAAATTAAATAAGAAAATCAAAGGTCTGAACAAGAAATTCGAAAATTTATGCCCACGATCAGACAAGAATGTCAATAAAAATCCTATAAAAGAAACACTCGTCGTTAATAATTCATCCGAGACTTTTAATCGAGGAGAAATAGACTTATTAAATAAAGGTTTAAAACATTGTTTGTCTCACCGCGAAACCCCTACCGAGGAGGTGATCGCAAGCATCGAAGCGGCTATTAAATATTTAGATCCAACTTCAAAAAATTTTATTAGAGAAGCTTGTAAGACTCAAATCAAACAGAACTTACAAGAACAAAAACAAAAAGTAGTGCACCACGAATGGAACTTAATTAAGAGTCTCAGATCGAAAGACTGTTTTTATTTAAAAGCAGATAAAGGGAATAAGTTAGTAATTTTGAACAAAAGCGACTATTTTCTAAGAGTGAAAAATTTAATCTCAGAAGGGCCATATGTTGAATGTACGAAAACTCCATTACCAAAAATGATTAGGGACACAAAAAACGCGTTAAAAAGTTGTTCAAAGTTAATAACCCCGAATCTGAATTATAGGCTAAGTGTAAGTAATCCGTTGATCCCTAGACTATATTGTTTACCTAAAATACACAAACCAGGCAACTCAATGAGACCAATTGTCTCAGGGATCAACTTCCCTACTTACTTGATATCAAAATGGCTAGTGAATGAATACAAAAATTTGCCCGAAAAACTTGAAAGTCTCTCAGTCACTAACTCATTAGAATTTATCCAAAGGATCAAAGATTGTAAATTAGAAAAAGGGGAAATTTTAGTTTCATTCGACGTAACGTCATCGTTTCCTTCGGTACCGATTCCAGAAACTTTAAAATATTTAGAAGAACTTCTTCACAAAAATAAGATCGAACCAGAGAAATAAAGGAATACGTGAGATTAACAAACCTTTGCATGTCCCAAAATTGTTTTCAATTCGAAGGGAAGTTCTATGAACAAAAAC
The DNA here is from genome assembly GCA_031893035.1 of Dermolepida albohirtum. Taxonomy (NCBI): domain Eukaryota; kingdom Metazoa; phylum Arthropoda; class Insecta; order Coleoptera; family Scarabaeidae; genus Dermolepida; species Dermolepida albohirtum. Next base: position 70,499 of record JAVIWB010005289.1, on the reverse strand, counting down.
AGGGAACTGCAATGGGCAATTGTTTTCTCCATTCATAGCGGACCTATTTATGAGTAACTTTGAAATAGAATTAAAAAATAAAGCTAAATATTTTCCAAGACTTTGGGTCAGGTATGTCGATGATATTTTCGCGATTTTCAATACACAAAAATACAACTTAAATGATTTCGTTAAACAGTTAAATTCAAAATTCCCGACAATTAAATTTACAGTAGAAAAAGAAAACAATGACAAGTTGCCTTTTTTGGACACCTTAGTTATTAGGAATGATCTCAAAATAGAAATTGATATTTTCCGAAAAGAACCCAATGTCAATAGATTCATCACGGCGGACTCAAATCACAGCATGCAACAAAAGATGGCTTCATTCAATTTTCTGATTAATTGTTTGATCAATTTCCCACTAACAAAAGTAAGATATGAAAGAGAATTGAACCTCATTAAGAATATCGCGATATACAACGGTTTCGATTCGGAAATAATCAATGGATTAATTAGAAAGGCCAACATAAGAAAAACAATCCGTGACACCACATGTCTATCACCACAGAGCAATCGGAAAAGCATTTTGTTTGTTTACCTTATCATCGCATGACAAAAAATCTAAATAGTATTTTTAAAGATCGCGGGCTTCAAGTCTGTTTCCGCCCCAATAATTCCCTTAAAACGCTTTTAGGAAATGCAAAAGACAAAATCGAAGAAAATAAAAAATCGGGAATCTATCGAATTGAATGTTTAGAGTGCAATAGACAATACATCAGCCAAACTAAAAGATCGATCGAAACCAGGTATAAAGAACACCTTTCGCACATAAAATTCAACCGACCGGAAAAATCGGGTTTAGCGAAACATGTATTAGAAAATAACCACAGTGTTAATATGGATTGTTTACATCTGATAAAAAACGTGTATAATTATCGAGAACTAGACACGTATGAAAGCATGCACATCTTAAAGAATTTAAACCATGTGGTGAACAATAATGAAACTGGCCCCGTACAATCGACCCTTTTTTCCCTACTTAATGTCAGAGGACGAACAATGTAATAAATTACAGGCAGGCACTTGACTGTCTTGAGTAATTCCCTTTTTCAAGTGCATGTTAGTTTAAGTAAGAATAATTTTTAAAAATCTTGTGAAACAAACACAGTGTACATCTTGGTTTTGAACGGTGTGGATCGCGTACGGAGTTTGATTTTCGTGCGGTTGTTTTTCGCCGTGTTTTACCAGATGCGACACTTTGAAATTATCTGCTGATGATGACAACTTGGTTGTCGAAATGCGTATACAGAATTTACAGAAGTTAATGTGGAAAGGGGTTATATATCAACATTATTGATCAAGCATAGAACCTATTCTACTGCAACCTTGCCAGACCTGTGTTCCTTATGCTTCGCTTAGAGTAAGTTCTCTAGCTTCATTTTTTAATTTGACGAAAGCGGTTTTTTATATAGAGTTGGCATAGTGCATGGATTGCAGTCTCCTCTTCGATTTTGTGGATTATATATATGGTTTCATTTGTCAAGCTAATATTATTTATATTTAGACAGTCCATTGTTAGTTCACCCATTATCATCCTATCAAACATTGCGTCCCTACTATATACTACTTGTACATTTGGGCGACCGTTTCTTAAGAAATTATTTTGCCTATATTTGACCCGGTGAATTATTCTATTTTTCCTGAGATCTACTTTCAGACCCTTTTTTTCCATAGATGTTTTAACGTGTTTTTGCAATACTCCAATGCTATAGAATCTATAGATAAAGCTCGTCGAGTTAGTTCATCCGCTTTATCATTACTACTACAGCCTTCGTACTCTGGGACTCTGTTGCCTTTCTACGACAACTGGGTTCATCCATATAAATTTAAAGTTCACTTATACTGAATCTAGTGTCTTTAGATATTCCTTAGTATCCAACTTGTTCACTTTTTCAACACAATAGTGTAACGTGGTTACATTAAGAATGTTATATCCCAAACAATCTCTGAGCTAGTTGTAAATCTGATATTTAATATAGGGAATATGTCTTCAATCCTCATGGATATGATGATGTATATATATATGGCGCTGGCGAAGCAAGGAAGCTTGATAAATTTAGGTTTTGCAAAATTCTCATGCAACCGTTTTTGCACAAATTTGTGCTCTGGACTTGCAAAGTGACATAAAAAATGTACATGTACAAATCGGATATTCTCGCGCTCTGGACTTACGAAGTGACATAAAAAGATGTACGTGTACAGAATCGGATACTCTTTCATCACGACGTAGATATTGAGATGGTCCAACTCTTTATTATCATCATATATTCGTGCTAGGTTAATAGAAAAAAATGTGTATAATTAATACCTCGAATGTTTCTCACAACAACAAGTCATATGGAAACCCAGATATTCTTTCTCATCTAAATAAATCATACAAAAAGGACACTGCACAATTTCTACAAAAAGAGAATTAAAGAAAAAATTGGTTTAATATACCCCATACCATACCTTTAATTGGCTCAATATCTTCTAGAGTAATGTACGGACATACGCATTTATGATTTTTTAAGTGTATTTCCATATTAAACCCTAAACAACAATATGTGCACGCGTAAATACATTTCTTATTATTTTCTTCAACAGGAAAATAGAATATACGTTGTCTTTCATTATAATTCATCCATTTATCTTGATCAAAGTATACTAGCAATTCTTCGCCTTTGAGGATCCGTCTGTTGCTTCGAAAATACAAATTGTTTTCTTGCTGGAACATGTTCAAATTTCCATCAGATTTCTTAGCAGCGAAATTGACATATTGCGTCCAATTTGAGTGAACGTTATTGTTGGATTTAACAAATCTATTGTGCCTAATTTCAAACGCACAACCTGAGTTTCTCTGTATAAATTCCAGACCCAACAAGGTCCAAACCTAACATCTTTTGGAATTATACACAATGCGAAAACACCGGGTACTTGATTTATAGACCGCAAAGTCTGAGCAATAGTTAAAATTTCTTTTGGAAGAGTTCTTTTTGCTCTATCGCAAATATCTATTCTGACATCATTGTCTAATATATGGACTAGCATCGGACACTTCAAACAAAAATTCGTGTATTTTTGTTTGCAATCCAGGCAATCTGCAAAAAAAATTTAAAGGAAATTAAAAGGGAGCATTTTTGAGTATAGAATTGGCTTATTTTAATGAAAGAAAAAAAACATTTTTAAATAGGAATAAGTTTATAGTCAAGTACAGCATTGTGGCATTTTGAAGTTAGTCATTTGAGTTGAACGTCTCTATATGTTTTAATTTTTTATAACGGCTTAAAACGACAAGAGTATTTCTAAGAACTTAAAAACTATTTAATAATATGTCTGGCATATTGAATTTGATTTTGATAGTGAATTGTAGAAGAATCAGTTTCGCAGAGTTCAAAAATAGCTACAGGCAGTGATGGATTTATTCATATAACCTCGAAAAAAATAACGTACTCCAACAATTTATGATCAAAACCACAACATGGGAAATATTTCCTTCGACATTAATTTGGTACGTAGACTTCCGCGGTCGTGGTCCATGCTATCTGCTTCTGGGTTTCCGGGCTGGAACCGCGTCACTTGTATATCTGCCGACGTTTCGTACCCATTTGTATGGGACATCTTCAGGGCTGAACTACTGCACTGCAACTGGTGTAAGTCGATGGGGGACGGGTTTATATATGGATAATGGGTCAATGGAGCGTTACCGTTGCGGTTGGGTAGCTTGGAGATGCAGGATTGCCAAGCGTTATGTAGGGGGTAGCCATCATCGCGGTTAAGGTTATTGGGGTGCTTAAAGATCACTATAGTTTCACAGATTTTGCGACCATAGAAATGGTTAGTGCGGGATAGTCGAATTAAATTGAATATGGTGCCCGGTTTCCAGCCTATGCGCGGCAAGTGCAGAACCGTCTATGCGCAGCAACCTAGTACAACGCTCATGTTCAGAAACACGAGTGCCGACAGACCGCTTTGTTTTACCAATATATGCCCTGCCGTATGAACAAGGAATCCTGTACACACCAGGTGATTCTAAAGAAACATGGTCTTTTACGGAAAAAGATTCAGATAATTTGGAATGGGGTTTGAAGATGGTTTTGATGTTGTTTTTGAGAAGAACCCTACTGATGCGGTCAGTAACACCTTGTATATAGGGTAGGTGGGCTTTAGAGAGGGGGAGAGATGATGTAAGCTGTGTATTAAGTTGTGGGATTTTGGGATTAATATGTCGATCTATGGTTCGCTGAATATTATGGTTGGAGAAATTATTATTTATAAGAGCTTTAGTAACATGACTTAATTCCTAGGATATAGAATGCTGGTTAGATATGTTGACAGCTCTTTGCACTAAGGAATTGATAACGCCCTGTTTCTGGGCGGGATGATGATGGGAGAGGGCATTGAGATATCGATCAGTGTGTGTAGGTTTGCGGTACAATGAATGTCCTAGTGAACCATCCAGATGACGAGTTACCAAGACGTCGAGGAAGGTTCCCTTCCTTTCCTCCAGCCCGGAAACCCAGAAGCAGATTGCTTCTACATTGCTGACCATGCTGACACTATAGCTCTAGATCAATGGTATTCGAGAACAAGACGAATGAATAGTCGCAAGAAGATTTAAATAATAGAACGAAAATGCTTTAATAAAACATTTATTTTCACCTTTCACAACGAAATAAAAAATATATACGAAATAAAATAATGCCTTAACAATCTAACATTTTGAAACATAGCTACTGTCTCATGTTGCGAAATATAAGTAAATATATTAACAACTTCATGACGCAAGTAACAAAGACGTTGAGTCATACAGTCGTTTTATTATGAATACAAGTGAGTGGGGTAAGAAGTGTGGGAAGAAAGACGAAAATCGCCAAAAAAAATAAAAAAAGCGTGACACTTTAGAAAAGTTTTGTAACCATTCTTTCAGATTAGTATAGTTCATTTCATCAATTTGGAATGGTACACCTGACGGTAAGTTTATTCGAAATCCTTCAAATATCGTCACTCCGACAACGAACATTTTAAATGAGCAAAATATTAAACTGGTAGGTCATTCACAATATAGTCAAGTCCAAGACACAATCATTTTATTTAATTAACACATGACCATAATAAGTTGTTGGAAATAAGCGTTATCTCGATCAAAGAAGCTATCAATGTTCACAAAAGCAATTTTATGCTAATAAATATGAAGATAATTCAACTTACAGTAAGACGTGAAATAGGTATAACAAATAAATTAGGGTGAAGTGTAATTTTGATGATGGATTGTAATTCGAGTTGTTCTTTAGGCTGTTTCCATCGTTTGTGGAATATCAGTATTCGACGTTTCGACAGTTACTCTATTATCGTCGTCAGGGTATTCCTAATAAGGATCGTTTTTTGTCAAACTGATCACTATAGCTGGCTTGTATGTATGTCTTCTCTATTTTTTATCACTTGAAAATATGTGAGATTTGAACCCGGTACTCCGAATTTTTATAGTCCCACACTGCAATTAGTTTTCATAACTTTCGGCGTAGATTATCTCAACAAGAATGGATCGACCAGCTGAATTCTTTATATGGTGATGAAGCATCATCGAAAACTACAGTATATCATTAGTATAGTGAATTCAAACTTGGACGGCGTTCTTTGGACGATGAATTTCGTAAAGGTCGTCCCACAAACGTTGTGTCGGAAAACATTAATGCAGTGTCTGAATTGATAATGCAAGACCGTCTTGTGACATACCGTGAGATCGAGGCATCTCTAGGTATTAGTAACACCAGCGTGCATAAGATTCTGCATAAACGTTTAGCCGTTAAGAAGCTACGTTGGGTATCGCATAATTTGATAACCGCTCAAAAAAGGACTTGCGTCGATTGGTGCCAAGAAATGCACAAAAAATACAGTGGCGGTGCTTCAAAGAACATTTATAAAGTCGTCACAGGTGATGAATCTTGGATCTATACGTATGAGCCCGATAGTAAATAGTAGTCCACTATGTGGGTATTCCAAGATGAGCCAAAACCAACAAAAGTTGTTCGCGCTCAAAGCACGTCAAAACAAATGGCCGTCTGTTTTTCGGAAAAACCTGTCACGTTGCAACTGTGCCTTTAGAGAGTTGTAGAACGGTCCTAATGGCACACAACTATTTGCTTGCAATTTTTTTTGAAGAAATAATAAAAACAAACCGAAAACGACAGATCATTCTCCAGCATGACAATGCGAGCTCTCACAAGTCGGTTCAAACAAATGAATATATAGCACCCTGTAATTTCTTTTTGTTCCCACACGTGAAGAATAAACTTCGTGGCCAACGGTTTTCTACGCCGGAAGAGGCAGTTGAGGCATTCAAAACTCATATTTTGGAGATGCCGCTTTCACAATGGCATCAATGCTTTTCGGATTAGTTTAAACGAATGCAAAAGTGCATTGATTTTCAAGGAGAATATTTTGAAAAGCAATAAAACTATTTTCGATAATACAAAATTTATTTTTGTTTGCTATTCCCTAAATATAAACAGCTACCCTCGTAGCTAGACGTTGCAATATTTCATAGATACGGGCTTGCCTGTTATAAGTTGCGTGAAGTAGTTGGCATAGATGCATCGGGCAGTAGCTTAGTTATAATATATTCCAATGTATGTTTGAGAAATACGTTAAATTTAATGAAATTGTTATTATTATTAAATTCACTTAAATTACATTTTCAAAATAGATGCAATTTTATTAATAGCTATATAATGTTTTTAATTAAAATATGTATGCCGTAACGCGTGTTTTTAGCACGCGACTTTTCTCGGTGTTATGTTACGTGTTCTAGCAGGCCCATCTGTATTATTCATCAACTTCAATGCACTTAAATCAACTATGTAGAAGTGTCATTATGCCATTTTTGTCATGATCATTTCAAGATTCCCAAAATACTGCTCCATTGCTGTAATAAGCTCTTCATCCGTCCAAAATTGCAGCAAGAAAAAGTTTAAATATGTGAAATGAGTGGCTTAAATCTAGCGAATAGATGAGGCACAATTTGAAATCTTAAATTATGTAATTTTTTGGCTACATCTAGACAAGTATGAGAAGGAGCATCATAGTTATGAAAGGGAATTTTCTACGTCTTTTCATATCGTTTTTTAGAAATCGCTTTCTTCAAATTGTTTAATAGAACGGCATAATATAATCCATTAATGGTTTAGAATAATCTATCAAAGTTGTCTTCTTAGAATCCTAAAGAAACTTGGCCATTACTCTACTCGCCGATGAATATATTTTAGCTTTCTTTTGGAGAGAGCTACCATGATGTATCCACAGTTGAGGTTTCCATTTGAATTTAGGAATATAATGGCGAAGTCAGGTTATATCAAAATCAGTTTGATTCTTGTTAGAGAGTGTTATATTATCACCGCTTAACGTTCAGTTTTGCTGCCCGCTTGGCATGTTCAATTTTATGTGTAACACGTAGTACGATGTACGCGTTCAATCAATATGCTCATCTCCTTGATGTATTCTTCGGTCATTCAAAACAATATCATTAATTTTATTGATAATATTCAAATCAGGCAACTCACTGACAAATTCTGGCTTAAGAAGAAGCAACCTTACGCAAAGACTCAGATATGTTCACACTTTCAAAAATTAAATATTGAGGTGTACTTACTACAAATTATAAATTTATGCATTTTAGTGTTTTCCATTTAGACACTTTATTCACACTGTTGTAACTTCCAATTCAAATAGCAAGAATTAAACAAGTTTTATTTGTCACCACAAAAAGATGGCTGAATTATAACGGGTCTTCCAATAGGGACTTCCGAACTTTGACAGTTGATAGTGGCCATATTGTTGAAGCTACATCTGTCGAATTGGCTGTCATTTAATGAGTCTGTTTCGTCAAATCACCATGGACAGATATAGCGTTCAAGAACACGTGCAAATGATGAAGTTGTTTTATCAAAATGGGTGTTCTGTTCGGGTAACGTTCCGCGCGCTTCGCCCATTTTATGGTCGCACCAAGAGGACTATTCGCAGTGTGATGGATAAATTTGAGTCCACTGATTCAGTAAATAATGAACCAACACCCATACGACGACGAAACGCAAGATCTGCCAAAAACATGCCCGCTGTCCGCGAGAGTGTGCAGGAGAATCCGAGGCAGTCGATTTCGCGTCCCTCACAAGAACTTGGCCTTTCGCAGACCAGAACTTGGCGAATTTTACGTCGTGACATGGGCCTGTACCAGTACAAAATTCAAATGACCCAGGAGCTGAAGGTAAACGATCATAGACAACGACGTATATTCCCTGAATGGGCCCTGGAGCAGTTGGAAACTGACCCTAATTTTCATCAAAAAATCATCTTCAGCGATGAGACCCATTTCTGGATGAATGGGTACATCAACAAACAAAATTGTCGAATTTGGGACGATACCAATCCATATGAGATCCAAGAGCGTGCAATGCATCTCAAAGAAGTCACTGTTTGGTGTGGATTTTTACGCTGGCGGCATCATCGATCAATATTTCTTTGAGAGCGGCATTGGCCAGGTCATCACCGTCAAAGGCGAGCGCTATAGGTCGATGATTACCAACTTCTTTTGGCCTGAATTGAATGATATGAACACCAACGATATGTGCTTTCAACAGGACGGCGCTACGTGCCACACAACTCATGCCACATTGGACATTCTCTACAAGCGATTTGAGGGCATGGTCATCTCACGTGGAGGTGATGTAAACTGGCCATCGAGATCATGCGATTTGACCCCGTTAGACTTTTTCTTGTGGGGTTTTCTTAAGTCGCAGGTCTATGCGAGTAAGCCACAAACTACAGCGGCCCTCGAAGCCAACATAATCCATGCCATCGGTTAAATTCAACCTGATTTATGCGCCAGAGTCATGGAAAATTGGACATTTCGAATGCGCGCTACCCAGCGAAGCCGCAGCGGACTTTTGCACGTTATATTCTTAAAAAAACGGTTAGCAAAAAGAAGAAAGGCCCTCAGAAGTGTAATGAAATACAGCGTATTTCAAAAAGAATATACGTATTACAAAGTCTTATTTTGTCCAAACTATCGATCGCTGCGCCTCGGCTCGGCTATTGGAGAAACGAGTCTAGTTTATTTAAGAACCGCTATATATCAGTTGTCTTCTGTTTTTCTTGGTAACCGTCATATGTTTAAAATGGCTACTCCGCAGCAGAAATCATTTTGTGTTTTCGAGTTTGCGAAGTGTTGAGCTACCAAGTTGATCCTCCGAATGGATGGAAAATTCGCAGATGGTATCGACAGTTTGTAGATACAGGATATGTATGTAAAGGAAAGAGTTCTGGCCGTCCTCGTGTTTCTGAAGAAGATGTTGCACGAATTCAAACTGCTTTCCAACGTAATCCTTCAAAATCAACTCGTCGTGCCAGTCGGGAGTTACAACTGCCTACAACAACAATTTGGCGTGTTTTGGACGTCTGTTGGTTATGAAGCTGTACAAGTTACAGTTGTAACAATTTCTGCGTCCTGATGACAAGCGGAAACGTGTGGTATTTTGTAACGAGATTCATGATGCTATTGACAATGATAACACTTTCGCACAACGCATCGTGTTCAATGATGAAGCGACTTTCCATGTTAGTAGTCTGATAAATAAACACAATGTTCGAATTTGGGGTCTACAGAACCTACATGCAACCATTGAACATGTACGAGATTCGCCTAAAATCAATGTGTTTTGTGCGATATCCCGATCATCTGTTTACGGCCCATTCTTCTTTGATGGAAACACGGTTAACAGTATCTCGCTGTTACAAAACTGGTTGTTTCCGAGGCTGCACGAAGACAACTTCGTTTTTCAACAAGACGGGGCACCCCCTCACTGGAGTCGCCAAATGCGTGAATATCTGAATGAAACTCTACCGAACCGTTGGATTGGTCGTCAAGGAACTTACGATATAGCATGTCTTAGCTGATCTCCACGGTCACCGGATTTGACACCCTGTGACTCCTTCCTGTGGGGTTTCGTTAAAAACAACGTTTATTTACCACCTCTCTCACAGAACCTGGAAGAGTTGAAGACCCGGATCCGTACTGCCATAACATCACTGACGAAAGACATGCTTGCCCGAATATGGGAGGAATTTGAGTATCGATGTGATATTGTTCGTGTCGTTGATGGAGGACATATTGAACATCTGTAATCTGAACTTGTGATGATCACTGAAGGTTGATATATAACCCCTTGCCACATTAATTTTCGTATTCTGTATACGTATTTCAACAACTAAGTTGTCATCATCAGCAGATAATTAAACAGTGTCGCAACTGTAAAACTACGGCGAAAAATACCCGTACGAAAACAAACTTCGTACGCGATCCGTACCGTTAAGAACCAAAATGTACACTGTATAATCGTTCCACATGATTTTTAAAAATTGTTTTACTTAAACTTGGATAAATGACATTAAAAAACCTTCAGTGATCAAGTTAATCAATCACAGGCTCCATCAAAGTTACCTTGAACTTGAGAGGTTCGTAAATATGCGTGTAAAGTGTCATATTCGTATGTCTTAAAGTTTAATAAACATATGCATTCGAAATACGTATATTCTTTTTGAAACATCCTGTATATCAAGAAAAAAGTTGAATTTACCAAGCAAAAACATCCACTATTATCTATACCTGAAAACTTGGACAATTAACAAAAAAGAGGAAAATAAATTTGAACTATGGAAGTGAAGAATTCAAAGAAAGATTTTTGTATGTAATAAAAGTAAATGGAAAATATAGGACAATGAGGAATTGGAGGAACTCTCCAAAAACCCAGTATTACCAAAATAGTAGAGCGCAAACAGTCCAATGATTGGAATATATGAGGTATGTAATGATGTAGAAAGAGGCGAGATGTCGCTGTAGAAAGAGGGAGTTCGAAGAAATTATGCACTCTGTTTTACAGAAAAATTCAAAAACTACATTCTCCTCTTTGACGTCGGGTCATGTGCCCACAAACAAAAACGAAATTTGTCTGAAAAGACACTTCACCCAAATCTGTACGTACACCATTCTAATCTGAGGGCACGATACCGATTAGGGAGAGGACGATAAGAAATTAACCCAAACAAACGAATATGGTGATATGTGGAACGCGTTGTAATTCTATGGTCTATTTCTGTCAAAAAACGTTTCCCAGAGATCTTAAGTTACTATACCAGTTTTTAACACTAACAATCTTAGCCTCCCATCTTTCTGTTCGGTGATTTTTCTAGATCGTTCAGAGTCTCTTCTAGAATATTAACTACCTTCTTAAGACCAATCTCTCCAACAACGCATAACCGTAGTAAAAGTTCTTTGCATCTGCTTAGCAATTTCACGAAATACAACACCCATCTTATTTTAATCATTTAAGGTTGATATATAACCCCACACCATATTCATTTTCGTATTCTGTATACGTATTTCGACAACTAAATTGTCATCATCAGCAGATAATTAGACAGTGTCGCACCTGGACAATTTAGTTGTCGAAATACGTATACAGAATACGAAAATTATGTGGAAAGGGGTTATATATTAACCTTAAGTGATTAAGTTAATCAACCACAGGCTCCATCAAAATTACCCATCTTATAAAAATCGCTTTGCTGATAATTTGGTTGTCTTCTAACTCATAGCATTTCAATACATTGAGTCATAGCTACAGGTTGTTACAATTGAAAAAGCAAACTAAACTTATCCAAAATAAAAAAAAAGAAAATGAACCAAGAACGGCACAAAAGTTTTCTATTTTCTTACTACTTTTTTTTAACATTTATTATTCACAAGACAGTCCCTTCATACAAATTTTTTTTAATAAATTTAGTTAGTGTTTTAATCAATATTGTTCATTGAGTTGTAATTAAATATTGGGCGTAAATTATTGAAAAAGTTATTTATATTATATCGACGTTTTTATTTTAATGCCTCTAAAGACAAATACGTAACAGTAATAACAGAAAATCTTGAGTCATGTGTGTCCAATATCTAGGTATGGAAACAAGAAGCTAGCGAAAAAAATATATTTTGGAAGCTTTTGTGCTGTGGACGACTATACAATTTTCCACAAATAGTCACTGTATTTTAATTATATGAAGATATACTGATTTGTTTTGTTAATGATTATAGACGCTCATTACGATTTTATAGTTGTATGAACTGGTGGATATTACAATAGAGATGCCAGAATTTTTGTAAGGTATAAACTACACATTGTTAACAATTTGTACATTTCAAATGAAAAATACGATTCAAATTACACATATAAAATAGAAGAAAGGATCAATGTAAATAAATGAAATTATCAATGATGCACATAAAAGGTGGAATTGCAAATAAGGCTCATTGAGTGAGAGAATTTTTCAAAAATGACTGCACTTCAGATATTGGTTTATACCATAGGAAGAATACAAAGTTGAAAATACTGAAGTAACTATACAAACATGTAATATAAGTATTACTTCTATTTACCATTTTCTCTTTCCTACTCTATCATATCTCAGATATTAAATTTGAAGCACTCTTTATATATTTCAATGTGATGAATCGACAAGAGCAAGGTGTTGGTGACCAATACAATAAGCCATATACATTTTAACACACAGAGAGAAGTGATAAAAATATATATTCAAGTCAACATAAAAATATTGCCAGCGAATGTATTCCCATATCATAAAATAAACATATATTTAACAAAAAAAAAGCAAAAATAACAAATTAATTAACTATAAAGAGACAATATTAATCTTTTGCAATAAAATATTTCCCGCAGTGAACTGACATGTGTAAATAGTTTTTACTTACAGGAAATCTTCTTTTCGTCATTCTCAGTTATGTCGCTTATATTATTGTTCAATGCCTTATCTATGGAATTTATTTCGGCAACATCATTACGTGTATTATCGGTATCAGCTATGTCAATAACTATGGGTTCCTCTTTAGTTTCTTCTTTCACAATTGGAAATATCTCTATAGTACTATTAAAATCAGTAAATAATGCTTTCTCAAATTCTGACAAATCATTCCATTCGTCTTCTTCAAAATATTCTTTAATTTCATTTTCAATACTCATTTTAAAGATATGTGTAATATTCAGGCAAGAAAGGGCAATGCTGTAATAATTAAATTTAGATTATAATCAGCTAAAAAGATAATCTATTTTTATTAATAATATATTAATAATTACACTTAACTGCTTATTGAAAATATTTTAGTATTTCAATCAAATAAATGAACCTTATTTTAAAAACAATATAAGTAATATCCATGCGTTCTTTTAAAATTAATAAAATAAGAATAGGCATTTAAAAACAACACCGGATTAATAAAACTGAAAAATTTAAGAAATTAAGGTTATTATAATTTGCTTTAACTATAACCACAATAAACCACAACAAATAAAAGAGGTTTATAAACCATTCCAAATACTTCCGTGATAACTAGCGAACTCTAATGGGCAAATGCGAACTAAATCAAGTAAAATAAACTATATACAGGATGAGTGATGACTACTGCCCGCAGTTGGCAATATAATATTTAGGTTGGCATTCATGTACAGTTGGCTCTACTGGTTACTTTTAATGCTTATCATCGATAGAAAGAGCAATCATGTTTGTTTGCACGTCAGGTTTGTAACAAGTACTTACCGTGACTCAATCAAAGCCGATTGCTCTGTTTAGTTATATATTTGTTTATACAAGCGTACTTTCGCACTTGCTGCATTGGATCCTATCCTGTGGCGCCAATAAAAATTAGTCGTTGTATTGACAATTATAACCTAATTACTTAAATTAAATTATACTTTTAGAAAAAGTACAATTACAAATAGCGGTCGAGTTATTTTACATAAACTTGAATATGAATTTAAATGAAATGCAGAATTATATAATAAACTGTATTTCAAAAATATTTTGAATTTTTATGTAGCTGTCACTATAGTTCATACCAAAAGGAGACATACAAATTTCTGAACAGACCTAAATGATAGTTATTTTCCATTGGTTGAGAGTAAGGCAAAATCACATAGCCGTACACTATTAACTGTCGAATATTTTGACATCTTTGATTGTATCACGTTTGCGTTTTTAAAGATTTGCTAATAATTATCATATATTTTAGCTATTTTACGGAGTACATTAGTTAGCAGTTAGTTCTTTTTAGAGCTTTGATTCTCGGGTTAACAGATTATCTAAGTAATTTGTGTAAATGGGAACTTCACTGATACTAAACCTATATAATTTTGTAGCTGTTGATTTCAAGAATGGATGCAGAACCTAGCACCAATACCGCTTCAAACACAGGTGTATATTCTCCTCCGCAGAAGCGAGAAAAAGCAAGCTACTTGAATAGTGCTGAGAAGCAGACAATTATTAAAGCTTACAAAAAAAAAATGTAATGGATACACCCGACTTAAGCAAAGATCCCAACTAATAGTTAACATTATTGAGTGTGATATGTGTAACATATCTTCACAGTGTAAAATATAATTCTAGGAATTTCCAGACTAACAGTATATCCAGTTGTTAGAAAATATAAAAAGACGATATATTTTAGAGCCGAAAAAGATAACTGGTAAACCATCTGTACTAGGCTCTTTTAATGAGGCCTTTACAACTGCTGTTCATCAAATTGTGTGTCAACATGTTTGTTGACGATGAACCTCCACTGTTAAATAAAGTCTTGACTCACATAAATAACAGTATTGAACTACCAAATATGAGCTCAACACTATACTAATTAATGAAGCAACTAAATTTTAAGTAAGAATATTCACAGTATATTAATATATCTAAATATAATTCTGTTACACATTCCAGATACCTCAGACGAAACAGAAACAGTGTTCCTACTGAAAAAGATGATATTATAAGATGGAGACACCAATATCTAAAAGATATATCATTATGTAGATCCTGAAATAACCCAATTTTCTATTTAGACAAAACCTGGTTGAATGAGGGTCATGCAATATTACATATTGGTAGTTCAGATGGCAGAATATTGCCTTATTTACAGGATAATGCTTTCGTGGTTATGGATAATGCATGGTATCACAGCTGCAAGGTTGAAAAGACTGTCGATATTTGGAAAAAGTGGTTATGAAACAAGGACATAAAGTATAAAGACAATATGGTTAGAACAGAATTATTGAATTTTGTAAAAATGATCGAAAGTTACTACAATTTATATGTAATTGATGAAATGGCAAAATCGGAAAATAAGGCTGTTCTTTATTTACCTCAATACCACTGCAGACTGCATCCAATTGAATTCGTATGAGCAAAAATAAAAAATTAGCTGTGAAAACTAAAACTTTTAAATTAAATGAAGTTAGCTACTTTTACAAAATGTCAATAGTGTAACCGCAATCACTTGGCAAAACTGCATAAGTCCATGTTATAAAAGGAGACATGTATAAAGAGTCCTGATGGAATTATCGATGAAATTATAGAACAAGTTGTAAAATTTAAGCTATTTGCTAATATATTCATTCTTTTTTTATTGTGAAATGCCTCAAGATTAAATAAGTAGTTGTTTAAAGTTCGTCAACAAATATTGTAGATCGTAAAAATCCTTAAAAGCTTATAAATATCAGATGAAATATAGAAACAGTCCATGAAATGTCATTGGTTTTAATAATTATTATTATTAATTAATATTAAGTATTATGTATATGTAATGTATCTATAATAACGTACACTTAGGACGTTTTAAACAAATAAATAAAATTATGTGTTTTATATACAAATATTTACCCACATAAAAACAAGAATTTAAATGCATGGGTTATGAAACAATACTATTGATTTATTTACTTTTCTATTTTATTTTACTATTGTACTACTGCATTTGTAATTCTGTCATAAGTAGTAGGCAATGATTTCATGTTTTACATGTTTTTCAAATTTAATTTTACCGCGTAAAATTCATTTCGGGAACTTTGTAGATTGCAATTTGGGCTTGGGAGTCTGTTCAGAAATTTCTTTTCCTTTGACATAGTATATTACCTGTAATTGTGTCAAAACTGCTACGTAAGAAAAAAATGAGCACCACTGAACGTGATACCTAGTGTAGTATTGTTCGAAGCTGACGTTAAAGTTTCGTAAAGCCCATTGTCGATAATAGACACGTGTTTTCTTTGTGCCAGTTTTGATTTGAATTTTAATACATATTTAAAGGTAGCGCTGTGATAAGTTGATTTTCGTTTTACTTTATCTATCTATTTCTATACTTATTGTAATTGTTATTAGCCAACCTTGTTTTCCTTTTCGTAAATATTATATTTAGTCTGTTAGATGGATACAAATTCGGGGAGGAGCATTCCCCCCATACGAAAGATATTAATGATCTTACTGATGTCCCTACCCAAGGAAGAATTTTTAAATTTCGCGGGTGTTTTAAGTTGCCCAAGGAAAAAATAACTACATCTAAAATTATATTTTATTTTATTACAGCATGAATATTAATAATTAAGGTGTATATATCAAAATTAAAACGAAAACCGTACGCATTAAAAACATGTTATTTCCTAATTTCTTGAATGAATTGAAATCATAGCTAACCTTTATTTTTACTACTACCAACTCAAAACTTCCGCGAAATTTAAAAATTGTTCCTTGGGTATGGATAATATGGTCGAAAAATTGTCTTTTACCGACAACTCCGCTTTTACAATGTTTAGAATCAAAAATAAATTCCTCTTCGGATGTATATTTATAGATAGATGTTCCATTATCAATTTTACCAAATCTGCAAAAAACAGTACAGCAAAGTTTTTACCTACTCGACAAAAAAACTGACAGATTTATCAAGGGCCGTACCTTTAAATAAAAATACTTTAAGCCTGACTAATAGATGAATTAAATAAAAAAGCCGATAGTGTTTTTGTAGATAATTACCTTAACAGATATGAAATAACTGATTCTCCTCCTTTCATTATTTACGTGGAAACATTGGTGAGATAAAAGATATGCATTTTCACAAATAATATATAGGGTGTCAAAGGTATAGAGAAGAGGGGAAAAAATAAGATCAGCATAGAATTCTCATTTCTAAAATATGCTGGGGTCCGTCTAAAAATGGTTTAAAAGCATACTTTCCCAATTATTTAATTTCCCGCAAAGGCATCTTGAGGGATATTGACCCTTAGTAGAGGTTGCTAGTATTTTTGATAATCTCAAAACGTGTGATAATAGGAAAATCTTGGCGGTTAAAGATATACGAATAAATAAAACAATTGATGGTAAACAAGTTCAGATAAATGCAGTCATTTAAGCGTAAAAATCCTTGTGACAACGATATAGTATTAAACAGAAATGGTAGAATGGAGGAAGTATCTCCCTCTACATCAATACTAATAGATCAGGCTCATATACATTCCCCAATTACGTTATTTGTATCAGAGTTAACTAAGGATAACTCAATATTAGCCCCTCGCAGAAGGGCGTTTGAGAATGATAGAGGAGCTCTAGTGAACTTTTTAAAGGAGGACTTCCCTTCCATGTTTCATAATAATTTATCATGGTTAGATTATCTTCATCATACACAAACACAGATTCATTTACTATATTCCTCTGGAATATAGGTAGTTATGCAGAAAATAAAGCAAATTTACTTGGTTTTATAAAAGATCTTCAAGATAAACCTACCTTTTTAGTATTAACGGAGACGTAGCTACGAGAAGGCAGCCTCATAGGGTATGTTTCAGTACATAACTGCCTGAATAATGGATATGAGGGAGTATCTATATTCATAAAAAAGGTATCAGATATACAAGTTTTACCCTGATTGCTCCATCCCGGAAAGATTCCAATTCTTGGTAGTTACAACTGATGGAATTTCACTTATTGCTGGTTACATTCCTCCTGATGCTTCGCTAAATCCTACCCAATGGAAAAACATTATCTCTCTAGTCGATCCGCCCCGTCATGGGACTATCCAAAGACTGATGAAAGAGGAAAGACACTTTTCCATTTAAGTAATGACCCGCCGTTAGTAAACCTGAATGATGGCTCGCCAACTCTATTATTGTCTCCCTCGTCCGATACCAGTGTTATTGACTTGGTTTTTTGTTCAGAAGACATAGCCCTTCAGTCATCTATTACACACAGTGGCACTTTGGGTAGTAATCACTTCCCAGTACTTATTTCTCCGGGCATTTTCAACATTCCCGATATGTTCAAACTGAAAATTTTAATTGCAAATTAGCAGATTGGAAGAACTTTTCCTCAGTTATTACAGAGAGTTTTTACCATTCTTGTCCTACAAACTATGAGGATTTTTATGACATCATAATTGACGCGAGCACTAAAACTATACCTAGGAAGAAACATTGACTTATCTAAAGTATAACACAAAATGCAATGAGTTATTAAATTACGTAAACACTTAATTAATGAATATAAACGCAATGGTAATATGTAAGCATATACAAAGGGTACTAGGAAAGTTTTGCAATATGACGCAACAATGAATCGTAGGAAGCTGCTTGTTGCTGCATGTTGAGATATGTTCATAAATGCATAGCAGCCGCCGCGCCATGTCGATGGGCTCAGTTATTCATTAGCAGTGAGAGTGTAAAGTGCTTGCGATGGCATCGTGATCACGAAAGGAGATAAGAGCAGTTTTGCGTTATAATTTCGTGCGTGGTTTAAACATAGACCAGTGCTTCGAAGAAATGATTCTTGCACTAGGTGATGTTTGTCTACATCGCACAACGATATTCAGGTGGAAATTTAACTGCGGAGGATGCTGAGAGGCCAGAAAGGCTACGAATGTCAGTTACGGAGGAAAACGTTACTACTGTGAGGAAAATGCTTAGCGAGGACAGGCGAGTGACTTACCAACAGATAGACGGTACCTCAGGCCTAAATGCACCAGCAATTCGTTCGATTGGGTGCCGCATCGACTGACTGAAGAGCAGATGACGCGCCCTGTGACTTGGTGCCGGGAGATGCTAAAAAAGTTTAATTAGGGACAGTCTTGATATGTGAACAACATCGTGACAGGTGACGAGACTTGGCTGTATTATTACGATGTGCCGACCAAAGATCAAAATAAAGTTTGGGTCTTCGATGATGAGGACACAGCCGTAGTTGTAAGAAAATCCCGATCTTTAAAAAAGAAAATGATAGCTGTATTTTTCAAATCGAGTGGAATTGTGGAACGCATCGTTTTGGACGCACAGAAGATAGTCACAGCTAAGTGGTATACTGAACAGTGCTTGCCCAAAGTCATTGGATCTATGAAGAACCTGCGGCCAAAGTCAAGAATGGACAGTTGGTTCCTTCATCACGATAATGCTTCAGCACACCGCGCCACAGCCTGCACCTAATATTTTACCACGACAGGATTGAAACTTCTCGAGCATCCTCCCTACAGTCTAGATCTTGCTCCCCGCGACTTTGCACTGTTCCCGCATGTGAAAATGTACCTAAAAGGAAGGCGGTTTTCCAGTGATGAGGACCTTCTGCGGGCTTGGGGCAATGAGTGTGCTTTACTCCCTAGTGAAACTTGGCAGAGCAAGTTTAAAGATTGGTTTCGGAGGATGGAGAGGTGTATTGAGTGCAGAGGAAATTACTTTGAAAAAATTAAATAAACAAAGTACTTTTCTAGTACCCTTGTATAATAGCTAAACGATACATTGCGTTAAGGAAAAAAGTCTTAAACAAAAAGAAGAGAGATTACTTTAAAACATTTCATTGCTCTTCGGATAGGTCTACAAACACAACAACTACTTAATCTTTCATTATATGAGCAATTTTTGACCTCTTTATCTTCTAGTCATGTCCCATCAAAATATGAGGTCAGCATGAATCATATTGATAAATACGATGGGGAACTCATTAAGGATTTTTCTACCGAAGAACTACAATAGGTCATTGCTCAGTTTAAGGACACTGCTCCTGGTATGGATCATGTTACGTTCTCTATGATAGCTCATCTCCCAGGTATTGCTTTATAGTTTATAATCTCCCTTTTCAATAAAATCATGAAAGGGCACCCTATACCGGTAACATGGAAAAGAATTGTCGTCTGCCCTGGAAGAGATTCGACGGAATGGAAAAATTTTCGTCCGATTTGTCTAAAAGTAGGAGTATTGTGTTTGAAGGTGTAATAGCACGCAAGTTGTGTTTGAAATCAAATGTAGTAGAAACTTATTGAAAATTTAATATATGCTGCCAGTTGCAATCATGAATAGATGCCTATTACTTATAGCATTTTCAGCTTATTGCACTCACATCTACAAAGTACCCATTTAATTAAAGATGAACAAGAAAAATTCACAATTGCATAGAAGGAAAAGAGAATGCAATGGTGCTCATTTGTGGGGATGTCATGGGTTACGCTCTGCATATAACGGGTGTTTTTTTATGGGTATAGAACTTTAAGTTGGCAACACTTTTTTAACTGGCGGCCATTTTGTCAGCTGTTAAGTGATTTATATTTAGTTTGGTTTGTCAATTCAACATGAATAGACTGACGCCTGAACAACGCTTGCAAATTGTGCAAATTTATTTTGAAAATCATGGTTCTGTTCGAAATACGTATCGCGCACTACGTCA
Source organism: Dermolepida albohirtum (assembly GCA_031893035.1). Taxonomy (NCBI): domain Eukaryota; kingdom Metazoa; phylum Arthropoda; class Insecta; order Coleoptera; family Scarabaeidae; genus Dermolepida; species Dermolepida albohirtum. The sequence continues at coordinate 49,907 of JAVIWB010005289.1, read as the reverse complement.
ATATTACGGTCAACATAATCGTCCATCAGAGCAATTAATTCGATTAACTATGGAACGTTTTCGCACCACGTATACTCTAAATGATAACACGCATCCAGAGAGACGTCGTACAGTGCGTACAGAAGAAGTCATTGCTGCTGTAGAGCGTAGCGTAGAGGAAGACCCGAATCAGTCTATCCGCCATCGTGCACAGGAATTGGATATGTGTCCATCCACTTTATGGAAGATTTTGCGGAAATATCTAGGTTTGCGTGCTTACAAAATCCAACTCGTGCAAGAATTGAAGCCACACGATCACCTAGCAAGGCGTAGATTCGGTGAATGGGCCCAAAACAAGATTGCCGTTGATCCCGATTTTCATAATCGAATTTTGTTTAGCGATGAAGCTCACTTTTGGTTGAATGGATACGTCAATAAACAAAACTGCCGTATTTGGAGTGATGATAATCCTCAAGTGTATGTTGAGACACCGTTATATCCAGAAAAACTGACTGTTTGGTGTGCTTTATGGGCTGGTGGAATAATTGGTCCGTACTTCATTAAAAACGAAGCTGGCCAGAACGTTACAGTCAATGGTGACCGCTATAGAGCCATGATTACTGACTTTTTCGTTCTTCAATTGAACAACCATGATGTGCAGGAGTTGTGGTTTCAACAAGACGGCGCAACATGTCACACAGCTCGTGCCACAATTGATTTATTGAAGGAAACGTTTGGTAACCGCATAGTTTCACGTTTCGGACCCGTGAATTGGCCTCCAAGATCGTGCGATTTAACGCCGCTTGACTATTTTCTGTGGGGATATGTGAAGTCGCTAGTCTACGCCGATAAGCCCGAAACGATTGACCACTTGGAGGACAACATTCGCCGCGTTATTGCCGATATACGGCCACAAATGTTGGAAAAAGTCATCGAAAATTGGCCCTCCAGATTAGACTACGTCCGAGCCAGCCGTGGCGGTCATATGCCAGAAGTCATATTTAAATTATAATGCCAGAAGATTATCTTTCGAATAAAGTAAATTTTATGTCAATTTAAAAAAATCATATTTGTTTTATTCCATTTCAAAGTTCTATACCTCTAAAAAAAACACCCGTTATAATAATTTTTATACCATATTTTTTAAATTAATTTATTTTAATTTAAAAATAATTCGATTTTGAATTATTAAATTATTATTATTACTTGACATTATTTGTCCTTTTATACAGACATTCGGATGCGAGATCTTTTGTTTTTGTCACGTATGGTCAGGCTTTAATAAACCTAGGAAGCCGAATGCCTAGAAACTTTACAACTTTTTTAGTAGTAACTTTCCATTGAATCACATTTAATATTAATTCTATTGTATTGACTTCTAAATGCAATTAGAGATTCAAATCTTAATCCTTCTATTTTTCACACAGAATACATGTCCATTATTCTGTCTAGATGTCTATCTGCTTGCTACTTGTATTGATATTGACATCGCACTTTTAATTTATGCAAATCTTTTAGCGCGCCAATTTCTAGCGTGCCTATTCTCTTTCCCTATTGGTTAATTCAAACATGACCAGTATCCTACCCCTTAGCCTACGGGTTGTTTCTTAAAAGTCCCCGCGTGTAAGACACAGAGACTTCTTCTCCGGCCATGACCAAGTCCACACGCATCACTTGCGCGAGGTTGTACAGTTAAGTTTTTAACGCAGTGTCCACGTGGTTATTTTGCAACCGCAAAATATACCGAACATCCTGACCCAGGATATACACACACAAACACGCAAGTAACTCACGTATCGTCCGATACATATTTTAATCTAACGCTTTTTATATTTTATTAAACAGCTGAAGCTGATCACTGAAGGTTGATATATAATCCCTTGCCACATTAATTTTCGTATTCTGTATACGTATTTCGACAACTAAGTTGTCATCATCAGCACACAATTAAAAAGTGTCGCACCTGGAAAACTACGGTGAAAAATACCCATACGAAAACAAACTCCGTACGCGATCCGTACCGTTGAGAACAAACATGTACATTCTGATGATGACAACTGTTGTCGAAATTATGCATTTATTACAGCGCTTCAGCCAACCGGACACGCGCTCGTAATAAATTTACTAACCATCACGTGCAAATAAATATACTTTCTATTAAATAATATTACCTGTATTATTTATTTATTTATTACCGAACAAAGGAGGTAATACATGGAAGTAATAATAAAAATTTTTGCAATGGTAAATACAAATCTCTAAAAAATATATACTTTATGGTAGAGCAAGTAGTTACATCTTTACTTCTTGATACATTACTCTCAACACTAGAGGAAATTATACTACTTACATTTTGTTTTTTTTTGCACACCCATATGTGATGCCTTTTTAATACCATATACATATGTATGTAGTATGATCAAAATCATGAATACACCTAAAAAATTAGAAAATGTTTCAACTTTACATCTATTTGGGATTTGTCAATTGCATTGCTTATGTGTGTTGTAGATTATGATGTTGTTACACTCTCTATATATAATAATTTCTTATATCGTTTTTAAGATTAATTTATTTAATTTAAAATACAATTCGATCTTGAATTCCTAAATTATTATACTGTCATTATTTGTCCGGTCCTCGTATATATATTCAGATGCAGAGTCCTTTTGTGTTAGTCACGTACAAATGGTCAAGGCTGCAATAAACACCGAAATCAGGTACCAAAGACGCGGAATATACACAGCCTCCTGATCCAGGATATATACATATACACAAACACGCAAGTACACGCATCGCCCAATGCACATTTTAATCTAACTCTTTGTATATTTTATTAAACAGCTAAATATCGTTAGACTTATCTTTTATTACAGCTTTGCTATTACGTTCATTATATTTTATTTGTTGCTCTCGTTCTTGTTAACTATCTCTATTTAACACATTCAAGCTTTAAGAATCAATTTAACTTGTGAATAAAATTTTAAAGGCATTCCTGTCGTTTCATTTCCACTAATAATCTTTCTTTCAGCTTAGCACACGTCCTGGACTTTTGACGCACATTGTACACAACTACTAATTATTAACTCGTCACATTATATTCAATTATATTACTTTCTTTTCTTTTTTATTTGCATTTATTACAGTGCTTTAGCTAGCCGAACACGCGCTCGTAATAAATTGTCTCAATAAATCATCCACATTCACATGTACTATAGAAAAATTAATTCAAATATTAAATTTATTTACTAGTTATAATTAATTTTATTTATAGTTAATGTAATGTGTGCGTTCGATAATTTTGTGTATATACACAGCCAGATAAGTGAAACCAAGCGTCATCTGAGAAGAACGTCTTATTCAATGCATTGTCATTGTTAATGGTATTAAGAACCCATTGGCAATATTGTACTTGTGTATTCAAATCTGTGGGAAGAAACTGCTGAAACACTTATTTTATAGAGATGAAAATGTAATTCTTTTTGTAGTGCTCTGTGCCAACTTTCTTTATGATAATATTGCACAATAGAATGTTCATCCACAATACTACTCAAAAAAAAGTAACTTGTATCTGTTCCCAAGGAACAATTTTTAAATTACGCGGAAGTTTTGAGTTGGTAGTAGTAAAAATAAAGGTTAGCTATGATTTCAATTCATTCAAGAAATTAGGAAATAACATGTTTTTAATGCGTACGGTTTTCGTTTTAATTTTGATTTTGAAATATACACCTTAATTATTAATATTCATGCTGTAATAAAATAAAATATAATTTTAGATGTAGTTATTTTTTCCTTGGGCAACTTAAAACACCCGCGAAATTTAAAAATTGTTCCTTGGGTTGGCTGAGATAGTTTTGGAAGAGATTTATACGGGTTCTGTAACATTCATTGCTGTATAACTTTCGAAAATCAGTTTTAGGATATTTTCGTTTATAAACACTTCTGGAATCAAGAAAACATTTAACATGTTGATGTTGCTTAATTGTATTAAATGACAAAACTTTTCGATATACTGTTCAAAAATAAAATTTGATAATGATTGTCTAAAAGAAACTACTTTCGCCCACTGATTATACCAATATTTACCTCTTTTTAATGAGTATATATTTAAGGTATTTTATATATATATATTAATATACAAAGTATGTAACCAAATGTACAGATATGTATCTACATGAATTTTATTTTATTATCTATATGCTGTATGGACTAATAAACATATGTACGTGATCATTTTCTGATTGGTTAAACGCATGAAGTTAAAGCCTTGTTTACACACAAGCGCTACATGTGTTGCAGCTAAGTTTGTTTTGAACATGTTTGAGGTTATATTATATTTTTTGTCATTACTTCTTTGTTTGATTACTAGCGTTTATATTTTGTCTTTATATTGAAAAGTATAGAATAGTGTTGCTTAGAAGTAAAGTAAAACATATAAATTTTGTAGGATAATTTCTTGTAGTTTTAGCGTACGTGCATAATCGTAAGGATGGCGGAGTCACCATTAAGACAGTGGAGAAAAAGCCATTTTAATGTGACAGATAAGATATTGAACATATTCAAAATATATAAACTACAGCTTCTAAATTGCACCAACACACAAGCTGTTCAGTCAACCGACAAAACAGCTGGTAACATTGTTATAGAATTAAATGGATATATTTATTTAAAAATGTTTATTTTTACAGGAATATCGAGAACGAGTGTATATAATATTCTACAAGAGCACACTAAACAAAAATTTCAAGAGCCAAAGTATTATAAAAGAAAGAGGACTATATTCGATAATGTAAAATTTTCAAGGCAGATGTTATATAGGCTACTGAAATGGATAAATTTCTGGTAAGATATTTAAAGGAAAAGATAAAATAATTAAATGGGGAAGACAATATTTGTTTAGTCTAAAACAATTTAAAAGGAAAGTAGAAAATGTATTTACATCAAAAGTTTGGATCGATGGGAGCATTATATATGCATGGCAAGCTTTCAATGAGAGGCTGTCAACAGGTTTCAAAAATCCTAGTGGAAAAGAAAGATGGTTGATATTATTCCATGAAGTGATAAATGCAGAATTATTTGAGAATTGGTTTGAAAATTTTACCCCATTTAGAAATTAATTATCGTTATTGACAATGCTTTGGTCCGTTCTAGAAAATTATAAACAAAAATAGATTCATCAACAAAGAAATGTGATCAAGAATGACATTTATTGTTCTTTCAATTACTATGTATATTAGTAATATATATATAATGCCAATATATATATTATTAAATTTAATTTTAGAATGAAAATTGTAGATGTATATGTATTTATTTTGAAATAAAAAATATTACAATTGTTTTACACTTTAGAAACACGATTCGACTAAAAATAAAACAACTAATATACATATCATGTTTTCTCATAAATTCTTTACTACAATTCCTTCCATTTAACTTGAGAGCCCACAATTTCATTGATATTAAGATAATATATGTACATGCCATGTGCTTTCATATTACCAGCGAGAGAACATGGCACACAAAAAAAAGATGTAAGCAATCATAATGGAGAATTTATCATTCTTCATTATGATTGCTTAAATCTTCTTTAAATTAATTCCAAAGAATTACTTTAATAACTCATTTTATATATGAAATAGAAAAAAATTAATTTAATGTCTATTTTGTTAACAAAATAACCTGCATTCATTTTCAACATTTACTACAAAATAAAAACAAATCAGTTAAGCTTACATTATTTTATTATAAAAACCTTTTTGGATTATAATAATACAATAATTGTTTGTGCGTAAACCAGACTTGCACAGTTGACATTTTATAATATCAAAAATATTTACACGATTTGGTCATGATTAGTGGTGTTACACCACTAGATTCTTTCTATTTAGGTACTTGGGATCCAGCGATTTTGCAGACCAACACTATGCACTCACAATCACCAAACATTTGCTGTATATATTAACATGGTGATCAAGCATTGTGAGCACTTGCATTATCATGCTGAAAATACCCATATTCCATTTCCTAAATCTCTAGCTCTTGTACAAATACATATAGCATTTCTTGATAGCAATTTGAATTTAGTGTTTTAAAAAAAATGGATCTATTATTCAATTTATTGACACAACTAGCCATAATCAGGATACAGTAGTGTCTCATGAAAAGTATAAGAATTGTCACCTAACCATATAAGTTAATTTTAGAAATTGGTATAACTCAATATTGAATCCAAGCTTAGATGGAAAAAAAATTGATATCCAGACCCTTTGTCCCTTCAGTTAAACCAATGGCAATATTCTATTCTTTCACAATCTAATGGATGTAACTCGTGCACTAGAGAAATTTTATAAGCATGGAAATCTAACTTCCATTTAAGTGTTCCTTGGCAGGTGCTATAGCTTAAGCTTATAATAATATCATATAATTTGATTTTCATATGATGCTGACCTGAATTTAAAATACAGGTGTCTGCTTATTGTTCCAATTATCATAGAAGTGTTTGTGGATTGTGTTCCAGATGAGTTCCCACATCTTCAATTGCAGCTGTTGGACAAGCACTCCCTGTTTGTCGAGAACGGCTCAAGATTCTGTTAATATATTTAGTTCGCTATAATCAAACTCATGATCCAGAAACTGATTTAAAAATTATGCAACACATATTTCAACTGAATTAATTATACTCGCTGCAGTGTTCGTTACAGGAATATTATTTCAAAGTAAACTTTTTCTGATCAGCAGCATACGGCGCTGTCGAATACTTCCTAAAACGAACATAAAAAAAAACGATTGCTCGACTTAACTAACCACACTATTTAACTTACTCTAAGAATTAATTCCATAGCCTTTTACTTTTTAATGTTAAAATGAAACATTCATAATAAATCAAATTACTAAAAAAACAAAACACAACCTGCGACATCGTTCACGATTCATTAATGTCAAATTTATTAGTAATTTTATTAACGGCTATCTTCACTCCTTATAAAAATGTAAAAATTGATATAACGCGTATGGAAAGTAGATTTCAGACAATTATATTGAGTATCACTTATACAGAGTTGTTCATTCTAGATTTAGAATTGGCAGTTTCGTTTTCTCCCACTTTTGTATTGCAAACAACTTCCCCTACTTTCTCGCGTGTTACGCGTGAGAATGTCTGAAATCAGTCTTCACCAGCGACATGATGTGTGTAGGTCGGGGCTGTAAATCATTATGCATTGACAATACGTACCTACATTTTTGAATTGTATAAATTATTTGATGCATTTTATTTGAATCTTTTAATAAAATGCAACATGGCTATTTTCTTGAAATGTTTTGCCGTTTGGCGTGAAACTAATAAAATATTCTTGAAATAAATGAAATAGAAAATTCTAAAAATTAAAAAGATTTTCAAACAATGAAAAAATTAAAAGAAACTTTTAAAAATCCTAGTGTAGAAGTGGCTCAAAAATACCACCTTCTTGTGCCAGACAATACCCTAATCGATTATAAAACAAATCGTCCAACAATTTCTTGTGTGCTATGGCCACCATAGTACCATTTTATAATTTGTATTCGTTCTTCGTGTGTATAAGTCATTTTTAAAAGTAAAATAATAAATGCTTAGTACACCGCAACGGCTTTAACAAGAATGACTTATTTTGATTATCAGTAGGGGAGGTTTATCGTAGCAGCGCACGCACACACGAACTGTGGTGTGGTGAGAGATATTCTATCCTCCTTTCTCGCGCGCTTTAACCTAACTGCACTCTTTCCACTTGTGGACAGCGCATATCTAATTCTAGAATGAACAAGTCTGTATATCATGAGCCATTTAATCCTGCCCTTACGAATGTACGCCATAACAAAGAAAATGTCTTGACCCATCGTAAATTTGAATCTCACTGTCCCTGGTACAGTGTAAGCAATAATGAGAGACCTGATATTACACTTCTTTCCATACATATCACTTCAATATTTACTTCCTCTTAAAAGTGAAATTAGACAGTGTCTCACGCTGTTCTAATAATTATAATAAAAATATACTAGCTACTAGGTAAACAACAAATACTACTGTGCAAATTACTTTAAATTGTAATATTAATAAAAATACATTTGGTATGTATTAAAGTGTATGCATATATATATATATATATTAAAGAAATACTTTGTTCTGTACACTGCACGTCTATGAAAGGTTAATAACATAAACATAGAGTAGGAAACTCACTAGAAATTACTAAACTGCCAACATCAGATAGAAAAAAGGAAGTAAGTACTGATATGGGGCGTGCGGAAAGTAGTAAAAGATCAGGTCAATCATTGTTGCTCACTGGTTACTAAGAATTATTGTCACAGTTGAATTTGAGAAGATATTATCGCAGAGCGCCAGCGCCTAATACATATCGCTATATGTTTATAATTTGTATTATGAACAGATAGACTGATCACGATCAAATTACGTGAATATTTTTAACATAAAATATCGGTTGTGAAAGTCTGATTTACACATACACAATTATTATTTATTGACCTCTAATCAAAAAAATTAACCTCAAAAAACGTTATTATAATAACAATAATAGTGAAAGTTTAACTGGTTCATTTTATATTAAATGTCGAAAATGACTACAAATTATTTTGAATTAATCTTGTTAAGAAAATGTACATTAAATTATTTTTTTTTCAATTCCATATATAAAACAAATTATTAAATTCATTCTTTTAATTTTAAAAAAGATTTGAGCTATTGTAATGAACAATTTATTTGTGAGAGTACATAGCATGTATATTGCTTTATTTTCAATTTAATTCTAAGCTCTTAAGCTAAATGTAATTGTAATATTACAATAAAAATTCATCGAAGGAACTGTAGTGAAGAATTTATTTGTGAGAGCACATGCTATGTATAAGTAGATTTATTTTTAGTTGAATTATATTTGCGAAGTTTAAAATCATTCATTCCAAAACTAAATTTACTAATATACATATATATACATTAGCTCAATAAGCACTAAATAATTTAAATATAAAATATAAATAAATGTATATTCATTAGAAGAATCTTCTACATTTATGACAAATCCCGCTACATTTTCTCTTATTGCGTCCATATCCAACATTTTTGTTTAAATACCTTTGATATGATCCATTGCATTTATACAGTTTTGTTTAGTAACATTATGAATGGCAGCAGGAAGTAAATTTTGAAAAGCATTCAATTTAAATGTGGTATTATTTACATCTACTTCTGATTTTACTTGAGCCTAAATTAGCTCTATAGGATTGAGCTCACAGTGATATGGAAGAAGTCTCAAAACTGTTTTGTTTTTGGATTTAGTAAGCTTATCTATTATGTTAAAAAGGAATCATTCTATTATTAATAACACCCTATCAACTACATATGTTTCACCGATATCACGGATCGTCAGGTTGATTTGTGTTATTAATGAACGATTCCTTTTTAACATTCTTTAATTGGCATAAAGCCTAGATGTAAGTTTCTGTCTATTATACACTGGAAACATAGTCTCCGATCTGTAAGATAGAAGCGTTCTTGCTTTGTCGGTCAATACATTTATGTATTGGTCGAGAGAGGGAGATATGATATTATTCATTATTATCTATTATGTACTTGTCATATTTTATTTTTTTTTTATTAAATCCAAAAATTCTACTTTTAGCATATTAGATACAAATCTAATATTATTTTTAGTAAGCCATTTTTGAACATAATATTTCTTCTTTGACAAATTTGGTATTTTTTATTTTCTAGAATAGTAGGAAACATTGTCCATAACTGACAGAATTAATTTCCAAGTGAGGTAAAATTTCTTCAAACATTTATGCATTTGCCTCTTCACGGTAATCACCTATTTCATTTGATGGAAATAAGTGTAGGTCATTCTCAAGAAAACTATTCTTATAACCAATATGTAATAATATCAATCATCTTTCTTTTTCACTAGGATTTTTTAAACTCATTGATACACTCTCATTGAAAGCTTGCCATGTATTATACATTTAAAGCTTTCTTTGATTTAAGCTTTTGATGTATGGTCTTCATTTACCTATGTTTCACGGAGAAAATAAAATTTTTCTATTTTCCGTTCTAAATTGCTTTAGTCTAGACAAATATTGTCTTCTCCATATAATTATTTCATCTTCCTTCTTTTAGTAACTATTCCCAGTTTTCTTTTTATAACTAAAAGTACAGGTAGGCTAAAATTGCACATAGTAATGTATTAAATATCTTGGCGAAAATTTATTTCTTTCAATAACCTATATAATGTTTGCCTTGAAAACTTCAGTATATCATCATTGCTATTTACTACTGCCAAAATTTTGTTTAATGTTGGAATCTACTTTTTATCAATTCTTTCATGTTACCATTTCATGATCTAATATAGCTCTCTTTTATAAGACTTGGCTCTTGAAATTCTTGTAAAAATAAACAATTTTAGATAAATATAAGCATTTAATTTAATTCTATAACAATGTTATCAGCTGTTTCGGCAGTTGACTGAACAGCTTGTGTTTTGGTGCAATTCTGGTACTATAGTTTATATATTTTGAATATATTTAATATTGATTACTAAATATGTTCAATATCGACCGTTTATCTGTCACTTTAAAATGGGTTCTCTTCTGCTTTCTTAATGGTGACTTCGGCATCTTTACGATTATACGTAACAAATGCACGTTCTCTAAAACTATAAGAAATTATCCTTCTACGAAATTTAGATGTTTACCTTACTTCTCACCAATACTTTTCTATAGTTTTTAATGTGTTGAGACACAACGCTAGTGATGATCAAATAAAGAAATAATGACTGAAACTGTAATATAACTTCAAATTTGTTAAAAACAAACTCAGCTGCAACACATGTACCGCTATGTGTAAAGAAGGCTTTGACTTGGCAATGCTTACATATGTTTAACCAATCAGAAAACAATCATGTGCATCAAGCAATCACTTGATTGCTTGATGCACATAAATATACTTATATTTATTAGTCTATCTGTTCGTGGTACTGACTATAGTTGCATACGATTCTACCTAACCAACATCCTTATATGCATCCAATATTTGGCAAGTGCGCACAGACCGCATATTGTTACTATGGATATTTAAGAGAATTATTAATACATTGTTTGACTATGTAAATGTCATCTATAAAGCAATGTAAAGTTATTTGGCAAAGTAATACGACAGTCATACAGGTAGTAATTATCAATACAGTGTGTTTCGAACTATCTTCAGGAACTGTACTCCTGATAGAACATGCAGAAGATAGTTCGAAAAATTTAAAATAGGTGATTTCAACCTTTCTGGTGAGCCAGTCTTAGTCCTGGCATCTATCTTGTTTTGGAGGGAGGAGAGATGATTCAAGATGGTGGCATCTTCCAGCTCCGTTCCTGGTTAGTATATAGGCCGATTTGCGCTGCTTCCTCAGATGGCATGGGAAGAGAGAATGTGATTGTACACTGTTCTATTCTAACTGGTGATGGCTGGGCAAAGGGTGAAAGTGAGGACTCTCTTTTGCCAGACTGCGAAGAGTAGAAAGGTGGCGTCAGAGACGGGACAATCGACTGGGCAGTTTTCAGAGACGGCTTTCTAGCAAAAGCAATCTTAGTGATTCTATCAGGAAGGGTATTAGAGATGGGAAACACTGAAGATGCGACTTTGGGGGCGCAATGTGATGTCAGAAGTTTACACAGGGGTCAACTGGATGGAAGTGTGGCTATGCCTGTAGATGTTCGTCCTTCAGGAACGGGCAGCAAGGACATCACTCGGGCATCTGGGGCAAGGGTACGCAAACCTCCTTCCTTCAAATCCTTTTTCGACCGCTCGAGATATCGGACGTATCCGGCTTTTCGCCGTTTATACAGGATTTGATGTTGCGTCATTCCGGTGCCCTGTATCATCTCTTTGTAGTTGATTGCACCTTTTTTGTTTCTGGTTTTTATCGCTACAATCTTAACGATAAGAACGGATCTGGGGCTTTGACTCTGCTTTCGAGGTCTTTCTGATACTCCACAGTATGGACCTGTCTCTTATGCTGTTTCATAGCACAGAATACCTCAAACGTTTGGGGTGCCGACTCTTTGATGTGTCCGGTTAAGTTGGCCTTCGCCTGGTACGTCTTTTCACAGTTGTGGCATGCATGGATGTCAGCCGTTTCTTTAAGTTGGGTATCTTGCCTTGGGCCAGTATGAATCTTGGTCTCTCAACTTAATTAATTTTTGGCAAATCCTCCTGTACCAGTCTTTGCTGGGTTGGAGTAATTTTTGTTCTAGGTTTTGAGGTGGCTCCTGTGTTTGTGATAGTGTTGTTGTAGTTGTCAAAGGTTGGTGACCCTATCAAGTTGTCATTAGTCCTAGAGAAGGTGTCTAACTTACCGACGCAATAGCGAGGAGAAGACAGTGTTTGTCCTAGAGAGTGGCCATCTCCTCCCCTCCCCCGAGGTCCAAAATTGCTGGGCCCTTTGGACCTAGGTCTATTCAAAAAAATCGAAGAACCACTACCTATGTGAAGCAACCGGTTAGTTCAAATGTTTCTTAAAAGAGTCGTAGTCTCTCTTGCTCTTACCGACTACCAAAGCACAATTCTTCGATACACCTATGTGGAACAGGTCACATAAGTTAAAACTTTAAACAATTTTTTATTGTATCAGGTTGTTACAAATGTAATCGCGCCTGTGTGAAGACGTGTATGTTTTTGGTGAAAATTATTATTGTATTTGTAGAAAAGGGTATTTATTTTGAAGTGTGTACCTGTTCCATTTCTTGGAAAGATTAATACACCTGTCCTTGTCGCGCCTATGGAAATGCTGTCGGCAAGAGATATTCGGGCAATTTACCTCTTTCAATTTAAAAAGGGATTAAATGCAGCTGCAGCAACGCGAGAAATTAATCAGCGAGGAAAATTTTGATTTGGAAGATGAGCCTCGCGAATATGCGCGTAGCACCGTTAATGACGACGAGCTGCGTGTAGAAGTTGAAAGTAATCCGTCGACAACAGTGCGTAGCCTTACAGAAACTTTTCAAGTGTCCATTGCCACCATTAGTCGTCACCTTTCTTCGATTGGCAAAGTGAGGAAACTCGATCGATGGGTGCCGCACCAATTAACGGAAGCCAATAAGCTCCGTCGATTAGAGGTGGCTACCTCCTTGGCTAATCGACAGAAAGTTGAACCGATTCTTCATCGAGTGGTAACGTGTGATGAAAAGTGGATACTTTATGATAATCGGAGACGGTCAGGACAATGGTTAGATCGAGGTGAAGCACCAAGACAGCATGCACGAGCATCACTTCGCCCGCGAAAGATTATGGTGACTGTATGATGGACCAGTAAGGGTATTATTCACTATTCATTTTTGCAACCTGGTGAAACCATCACGGCAGCGTCCTATTGTGCCGAACTGGAAACTATGCATGGAAAATTGAGCCGCTTGCAGCCCTCACTAGTCAATAGACATGGACCCATACTTCTTCATGATAATGCAAGACCTCATGTTGCATGACAGACAATCCAAAAACTTTCGGAATTTGGTTACGAAATTCTCCCTCACCCACCTTATTCACCTGACCTTTCGCCAACTGGTTTTCATTTTTTCCGAAGTTTAGACAATTACTTAAAAAATAGGGACTTCCCTGACCGGGAGTCTGTAATAGCAGTGTTTGAGCAATATGTGAGCCGTCAAAACCTAGATTTCTTTTCAAAGGGAATTTTTCAGCTTCCGGGCCGTTGGCAACAAACTATTGATGTAAATGGAGACTATTTTGCAGAATAAATATTTATATTTTTTTAAATTTAGACTTTTTTTTATTCCTTACAAAATCGGACATTTCATATGTAACAACCTGATAATTTAAATTATAAATATAGAAAAATAAAGTTCATATTGCCAAATATTAACGTATTAATTGTATTTGTACCAATTAAAAATTACGAACATAATTCTTTTTAAAGAAAAATATATGCATATTTTTCTTTAAAAAAAATCTAATTCAGAATCATTTGATTCGTTTATTTTACTTTAAACCTAAACTTTGCGACGTTTAAAATCATTAATAACATAAACAAATCGTAAAATTGTGTCGAATTTAATTTTATTGTCAAATATGATAGTTAAAGCTAACTGGATATTTTGTAAACTGTTATGGAATATTCATTCTACGTTTAGTGATGAAAAAATACACGCAACATTCGTAAGAATAACAACGCTACTAAAGCACTGATAACACAAGAGTCCTAAATTGAATTTTTATCAAATCCAAACGTTAAAAAACGCGAAGTTGAACTATCAAATGTAAATATAATCAACCACACTGTATTTCAAAAAGAGAGAAGCTAATTTCTGAGCAGACACAAATGTCAGTTAATTTTCATTGGTTGAGACCAAGGCAAAATCACATAGTCGTATCTATAACGACATACTAACGGATCTTCCAATAGGGTCTTCCGAACTTTGACAGCTGATAGCGGCCATATTGTTGAAGCTATATCGGTCGAATTGGCTGTCATTTATTTAGTCTGTTTTGCCGAATTACCATGGACGGATACAGTGTTCAACAACACGAGCAAATGATAAAATTGTTTTATCAAAATGAGCGTTCTGCTCGGGCAACGTTCCGCGAGCTTCGCTCATTTTACGGTCGCCATATTCGCCATACCGAGAGGACTAATCGCAGTATGGTGGATAAATTTGAGTCCACTGGTTCAGTAAATAATGAACCAACACCCGTACGACGACAAAACGCAAGATCTGCCGAAAACATGCCCGCTGTTCGTGAGAATGTGCAGGAGAATCCGAGGCAGTCGATTTCACATCGCTAACAAGAACTCAGCCTTTCGCAGATCACGTACATCAGTTACGGAGGAAAATGCTTGGCGAGGACAGGCGAGTGACCTACCAATAGACAGAGGGTACTTCAGGCCTAAATGCACCAGTAACTCGTTCGATTCTGCATAATCATTTGCACGTGAAGAAACTTTGTTCTCTCTGGGTGCCGCATCGACTGACTGAAGAGCAGATGATACGACATGTGACTTGGTGCCGGGAGATGCTAAAAAAGTTTAATAAGGTACAATCCCAGTATGTGAACAACATCGTGAGAGGTGACGAGATTTGGCTGTACCTACTATTACGATGTACCGACCAAAGCTCAAAACAAAGTTTGGGTCTTTGATGATAAGGACACACCCGTAGTTGTCAGAAAATCCCGATCTGTAAAGAAGAAAATGATAGCTGTATTTTTCAAATCGAGTGGAATTGTGGAAAGCGTCGTTTTGGACACACAGAAGACAGTCACAGCTAAGTGGTATACTGAACAGCGCTTGTCTAAAGTCATTGGATTTATGAAGAACCTGCGGCCAAAGTCAAGAATGGACAGTTGGTTGCTTCATCACGATAATGCTTCAGCACACCGCGCCACAGCCTGCACCTAATATTTGACCACGACAGGATTGAAACTTCTCAAGCATCCTCCCTACAGTCTAGATCTTGCTCCCCGCGAGTTTGCACTGTTCCCGCATGTGAAAATGAAGCTTAAAGGGAGGCGGTTTTCCAGTGATGAGGACCTTCTGCGGGCTTGGGACAACGAGTGTGCTTTACTCCCTAGTGAAACTTGGCAGAACTAGTTCAAGGATTGGTTTCGGAGGATAGAGATGTGTATTGAGTGTAGAGGAAATTACTTTGAAAAAATTAAATAAACAAAGCTGTTTTGCAAAACTTTCCTAGTACCCTTTGTAGTATATTCAGAATATTGTATTGAAAACATGCAGGTAAAACGTTTTGATATAATTTATATTCTTTACACCATTATACAAATTTTATAAATTGCGTTTCATAATTGATACGAAATTTAATGAGAAGTAAACTATTTACATTTTCAATAATTTCTCTAATTTTCCTTGGACTACTTGAAAATTTTTTGTTTATTTTACATTAAATTTGATAAGTACGAATTTAAATTTACCACTATTGGTCGTATATTGCCAATCGCCAGGAAAATTTCCAAATTTGAAATTTACTATTATTTATCTACAAAAGGTAATAAAAGTGTCGGATTAGCCTTTAGAGCCTTTCACGCTTGGTTGTCTTGCGCTAAACTGGTTTCGTGCAACAAGGCCGGTCTCGTTCTTTAATATATTGTTATTCTTTAATAAGGGCTAGAATATTAACTTTTGAAATTGATTTTGGAATTGTTAAATTCCATATTGGCCGTGAAGAAAATTTATTTTACACATTGGTATCATGAGCACAAACAAAATTCAAACACGAAACTTTCATTGTTGGAAGATGCATTCATCTTTCTTTAAAAAATAATTTAAATAATGGAACAACAACCATCAACAATTTCAGTGTTTATTAAATACAAATTTATTCAATTATATATAATAATGAAATAACAAAATTGAAGTCATACAGCTGCATTCTATAAGATCGTAAAATTATCTTGCTACAAATCTTATTAATCTACATTCTTGGTTTTCATTATTTTTGTTAAATGTAAATAAACAAATTACGTTAAGAGGAATTAATTTAAAAGTATATATTATGAGTAATTTTTTATTCAATTTAGCCAGATAAATGCGGTCATTAAGAAAGATTTAAGTCAAAGTTTAAGCACAACCCATATTAATATCCATTAGATCCCAACGCGCCCTCATAATAAAGTCTACGCTGGAAACTAATAGCCGATTCCTGAACTTATTTTTAACTATATTATCGAAAATGCAATAACAGCACATGAAAAAGTCAACTTAGTTATGCAAAATTTTGAAACGTGATAATGTTTGCGTAGTAAGTTACAAATAGAGGTGAAAGTTCTTCACTTTCGAGATAGAATTTTTCACCATGGTACTTAAATCTTCTTTGTAATGGTTCTTCAGTGCATTAGTTGGAGTAGAAAGCACCAAACCAAAGGCTCTTAGAGCTTAGAATTGAAGCCTATTAATTTTCATAACAGATGATTCTGAACACATTTCGTATAAAAAGCCTTCATAATCCAACTTGGATATCTATGTCCTATAGAGAGTTAGAAGAGTGTAGGTGTCGGACCCGCATTTTGTAGAACAAAGGCATCGAAGGAGGTTGATTATGTTCTGGCAACACCGACTTAAATAGGAAATATGCATTTTCCATCTCATTTTGCTATCTAGCCACATTCCGAGGTATTGAATATTATGACATAGTGGATTATGGAATTTTTCATATTTAATTAGAGTTATTTATTGTGAGACCTATTTCTTGAAAACAAAATGGATTTTGCCTTGGGAGGGGACATATCTAATTCCAAATCAAACAACCACTTTCTCAAATTACATAGCTCAGAAGATAATAATAATAAAATTCACGTATTTTCGCCAAATTCTTGACAGCAATGTACAAGACTACATCATCTGTATATTGTAGTATCCTGGCCTTCGTCACCACTTCCTCCATCGAATAGGACTTAAAACACTTCCTCGTGGAAGATCTTTTAAAGCTGACCTGTATTTTACCAATTTTACTTAACTTTTGACATGCCATTACGAAAACCAAATTGATGTTTGCTTATTACAATTATATATGGAAATCAAATAGTTCAAAAAATCATCTTCAATACTCTTCGAAAAAAACCCGGAAAACTTACTGGGAGAAGAAAAAGCTGTATTAAGACTTCTTATTGAATGCCAAATATCAGGAATTGGAGTCTCTTTAGTCAAAGACTTGCATATAGATCTAAAAAATATTCTTTCTGTTGATAATTTTCTTGGACAGCGCAATATATATTAGGCGATAATGGACGAATCCATTTGTTTAGTGACTTTACATTTTAAAATCAATTCTTTTCTTAATTTAATGATATTGCCCTTATAACTTTACAGATACCGGAATAGCTAATTCAGCTGCTTTTTGTACCACTTTAGAGAAAGTTCCATAATTAATTTCCGAAAACTCTAGAAACTTATTAGTGAGAGACTGTAAATAAGAATTTCCACCAGTTAGTCTTACTATACTTAAACTTAGGAAACATAGATTTTTGTGGGTACTCAGATGAGAAAATAACACATAATTTAGTCACAAGTGGAAAGTGATTACTACCTAAAATGTCATCTAGTATTTATATATGAATAACAATTACTAGCTAAATTACTAGAAGAGAAAACTAAATCAATAATGTTATTCGTAGAACTTTGGCCGACTAATAAACTTTATATGCCAGCTAATATTTTCCCTTTAATATCATATAAGCAGGTTCCCCATATACATTGATGAGCATTCAAGTCTCCTATCATCAAGTAGGTTTGACGCGTCTTTGCAAATATATTCTACCATAGAGCAGTTGAAATATTAGTAGTTGAAGGTATACAAGTTGACAGAACAGATTAAGTTATTAACTTTTGTACATAAAAATTGGGCTTCTGAATTAGGTGTTGGCACATAACTTCTAGGGGATTCGATGCTGTGGCACCCTCTATAAGATCCTTTTAATAGAAGCTCAGCTTAATAAGTCTCCGAGTTATATTGGCTAGTTTCAACTCTAAAAGTAACTAAGGTTATTAAAGAAAGCAATTCGGGCTTTGGTGATTTATTATTTACACTAGTATGTAGAGGGACGTAACAATACAAGAACATTTTTTCATCAAAATGAACATTGTTGACCGAGACAATTGTGAAAATATACCTAATGGTGCAAACTTCTCACCAAAGTTATCCACCTCGCGATACGTAATAGCAGCTATAAACAAAAAATTTTAAAATAATTTTCTTTATTTTATGCATAGCCAATTGTTAATTATTCGTTTCGCTCATATCTGATAGTACGTAGGTATGTATTTACTACAACCGATTCTGACCTATCGCGCCGGGGGAAAATGATAAGCCTAGTGATTGCGCAATGTTAAGCCAATACTCAAATCGTCAAAATCTATAACATTTACGATAAAGAAAGAATAGTTGATAATTATTTAAAAAATAAATAATTTATTTACATCCGGTATAAATTCTCGTCAAAATACAAGGAAAGATAACTCGGAAAAAGTAATTACAGTGCATGTATGAATTTTATATTAAAATATAAATAGACGTTATAGAATGAATGGGAAAAAAAGAATATTAAATCAGATGTATCTTCATAGAGAAATAAAAAAATGTACATACATTTTAATAGGTCTTTATCATAGCAAGTAGAGTTATAAACACAATCCATTAAAAAAGAAAACTAAACTAGAGCACGCCATTATCCACAAGTTATTATTTCGGTAACTGACGAAAAATTCCCTTCATTTTTATCACTTGCCACTAAGTGATAAAGAAAATTTAAATTAGTAATTTATTAACAAATAATTAAATTTCGAACGGCTGTGTCACCAAATAACAATACAAATAAATTATCAAACTTTACGTCCAAAATTGCTTTGTAAAAAATCATATGTCGAAAGAAAAACAGCTTCATCGACATAAATTTTTAACACGCGTTTTTTGATTCTAATAAAAAAAGAATATATGACAATGCAATCTTTACATCGACAATAAATTTGGAGCATATTTATTGAAACTAAAAGAAAATAATGCATACCCCACATTGACATATACTATACTCTTCTTCTTCTGTTTCAGGAGGTTGAGTGAAATTGAACCTTGTTCTTGACTCTGTCATCTGGAGTTGAAAACCTGAGGATAGACTTAAAATACAAATTAGTAGAACATGCTAATGCAAGTCATTATAAAGCTTCGAATGAAGGGAATTTTTCCAGTCAATTTCCGAAGTAACAAGGACTGCGGACACCGACGTGCCGGTTGATGCGATGCCTACAAGAAGGCTGGTTTTCGTGAGTCTGAAGGGTTGAAAAGTAATTCCCCGCTAGTTCTTGGATGTACTTAAGAATAATGGGAATTTGCAGGCCACAGTGGATTCCTTGAAAATCAAGGAGCTCCTGTCATGGTTCGAAGGATTTTATTTTGTATCACCTGAAGTTTGTTCAGGTAACAATTGACAATAAAATAGGATACAGCTGCACCAAGGCGCGGGTACCACGAATAGTAAACTTCTGGACGTTTTAACGCCAATTTAACCTTTTATGATGACACCTACCAGGTCGGCTGAAAAGTCCCCGGTCTGACACATAGATGGCGTTACTGTTATTAAATCCATATGTTTTTTGGATAGTACTAACCTTCAAACGAAACGTGTCAAAATTTGACAGCAATCCGACCATTAGTTACTGAGATATTGTGTTAAGACTGAAGCTACTTTTGTTATTTAAAAAAATGGAAAAAAAAGAATTTCGTGTGCTGATAAAGTACTGCTTTTTGAAGGGAAAAAATACCGTTGAAGCAAAGGCATGGCTTGATGAGGAGTTTCCGGACTCTGCGCCAGGAAAATCAACCATAATTGATTGGTATGCTAAGTTTAAACGTGGTGAAATGAGCACCGAAGACGGCGAACGCAGTGGACGACCAAAAGAGGCTGTCACCGACGAAAACATCAAAAAAGTTCGCAAAATCATTTTAAATGACCGTAAAGTAAAGTTGATCGAGATAGCTGACATCGTGCATGAATATTTGGGCATGCGGAAGCTCTGTGCAAAATGGGTGCCGCGCGGGCTCACATTCGATCAAAAACAACAACGAGTTGATGATTCTGAGCTGTGTTTGAAGCTATTAAATCGTAATAAAACCGAGTTTTTGCGTCGATATGTGACAATGGATGAAACATGGATTTATCACTACACTCCAGAGTCCAATCGACAGTCAGCCGAGTGGACTGCACGCGATGAACCGGCTTCAAAGCGTGGAAAGACGCAACAGTCAGCTGGAAAAGTTATGGCGTCAGTTTTTTGGGATGCGCATGGAATAATTTTCATAGATTATCTTAAAAAGGGCCAGTCCATCAACAGCGACTATTATACAGCGTTATTGGACCGTTTGAAGAACGAAATCGCAAAAAAACTGCCTCATATGAAGAAGAAGAAAGTGCTGTTTCACCAAGACAATGCACCGTGTCACAAATCAATGAAAACAATGGCCAAATTAAGTGAATTGGGTTTCGAATTACTTCCCCATCCACCGTACTCTCCAGATGTGGCCCCCAGCGACTAATTCCTGTTTGCAGACCTCAAGAGAATGCTCGCCGGGAAGAAATTTAGCAGGGATGACGAGGTGATCGCCGAAACTGAGGCCTATTTCGAGGCTAAAGACAATTCGTACTACAAAAGTGGTATCGAAAAGTTGAAAGAACGCTATAATCGGTGTATCGCCCTCGAAGGCAACTATATTGAATAATAAAATCGAATTTTGCCAAAAAACTGTGTTTTACTATGGTAGACCGGGGACTTTTCAGTTCGATTGTTATGTGATAAGTTCTTGCCAGGAGAGTTGCTAAAGATGTAGATGGATTTTCCGATAATCTGACGGATTTGAATCTGCTTATTAGAATGTTGATTCTTCATGTGGAGAACCAATTATCGAAGTTTTTGCAGTCTTTTCACAGCGTGGAGTGTTTATCGCTTGTGTTATCATCAGCATACAGAGCGAACTGTACGTAGTGGTAGTGGTTTAGGAAGATGTTGAACGGGATTGGAGACAGCACTAATTCTTGAGGCACGCCTGCGAGAATCAGTGTGGGATTAGAGAAACTATACCGTTTCAAAAAGAGAGGGACTAACTTCTGAACAGAGCCCAAGGTAAAATTAAATTTGAAAATATATGTAAAATATGAAACCAGCGCCTACTACTTACAACAGAATTACAAATGCTATAGTACAATATCTGAAAATAAAGTAAAGTAGAAAAGTAATCAGTGGTGTTGTTACATAATCCATGCCTTAAAATTCTTGTTTTTATGTGTACAGATATTTGTTTAGAAAACACATGTAATTTTATTTATTTGTTTAACAAAATTCTAATAGTACGTTATTATAGATACGTTACGTATACATAATAATACTAAATGATAATTAATAATAATAATTAAAAGCAATAACATTTCACGGACTGTTCCTATATTTCAACTGATATTTAAAAGTTTTTAGAGAGGATCTGCAATATTTCTTGATGAACTTGAAATAACTACTTATTTAATCTTGAGGTATTAAACCATTAAGTTAAATAACTACAACTTTTAAGTTAACAACTGTGGAATTGAATTTGATCAAACAAATTAGTTTATGTATCATTTTATTTTATTTAATATTTGCAATACAGAAAAGGAATGAACAGTAGAAAATAGCTTAAATTTTATAAATGTAACAATTTCTAATCATTAATTAAAGTTAATGACAAAAATATCTGATATTATAATTACTTCATGATTTTCGAATTCATTCTGATGCTAGTCAGAAAATCAAATCATCATTATAAATTATGAATGAACTTCATCGATAATTCCTTGAAGACCCCTTATATGAGTTTCTTTTTGATAACATGACTTGGCAAAACTGTATAAGTTTTGCCAAGTGGTTGTGGTTACATTATTGACAGCATTGTGTAAAAGTTGTTTCGTTTCGTTTAATTTGAAAGTTTTATTTTTCGCTGCAATCTCATTTTTTATTTGTGCCCATACAAGTTCAATTGGATTCAGTCTACAGTGGTATGGAGGTAAACTAAGTACAGTCTTGTTTCCTGTTTTTGCCATTACATCAATTATATATGAATCGCATTTGCTATTGGCCATTTTTACCAAATTCAATAATTTTGCTCTAACCATATCATCTTCATACTTTACAACCTTATTTTATAACCAATTTTGTATGTCCACTTTTTTCTATAATGTCGAGTGTCTTTTGAACCTTGTGGCTATGATACCATGCATTATCGATAAGCATGATAACATTATCTGATAAATAAGATAATAACGAATTAGTCCTCAAACACTGTGGCGTACATTTCCTCATGATAGTCACAGTTTTCTTTCTTTCAAACACTAACAAACCATTTTCTATGAAACTATCTGAATTCCAAATATGTAATATTATAAGCCGACATCCCTTTCTAGATAGATTTTTTAGTCCTGTGTCTTCCACAAAGGCCTGTCTAGGACTTAAAACATTTGTCAGTCCATACTTTCTGCCTTGTATAACCATTCAACCTGTAGTAATAAATTTTCAGTTTTTGCTTTGTTTGAGGTATCCGTTGCACAGCAGATACTGTTACGCTCCGCATATATACAAATAATAATTCTTTATATCATGTTTTTTAAATTAGTTTACTTTAATTTAAAAATAGTTCGGCTTTCGAGTCATAAATTATTATTTATTTTGACCTTTTTGTGATATATACAAATGCAGGAATCTTTTGTTTTCGTCACGTACAGTCAAGCTGTAATAAAACAAACTGTCGTTGTTTTCTAGGAATAACTTTTCGAACCTTTTCTCGGAATAGTTTTCGTAATTTTCCATTGACTAACACATTTAATTTTAATTCCGCATATTGATATCTAAATGCAATAGAGATTCAAATATTAATCCTTCTATTTCTCACACAGAATGGACGTCTATTATTCTGTCTAGATATCTATCTGTTAGGTGCTTATATTGAAATTAATATCACAATATTATATTATGCCAATATCATTAGCGCGCCAATTTCTAGAGTGCCTATTCTCTTTTGCTATTGGTTGATTCAAACATGATCAGTACACATCACCCCTTAGTCTATGGGTGGTTTCATAAAAGCGCCCGCGTGTAAGACACAGAAACTTCTCCGGCCAAGACCAAGTACACACGCATCACTTCCGCGAAGTTGGTACCGTTAGGTTTCTAACGCAGTGTCCGCGTGTTTATTTTGCAACCGCAAAATATACATAACATCCTGGCCCAGGATATACACACACACATCGCAAGTATTTTACGTATCGTCCGATACATATTTTAATCTAACCCTTTTTTATATTTGATGAAACAGCTTAACATCTTTAGATTTACTTTTATTACAGCTTTACCATTACGCTTATCTTGTTTTATTTGTTGCTCTCCATCTTATTAATTATCTTTATTTAATATACTCAAGCTTTAAGAATTAATTTGACTTAGTGAATAAAATTTTAAGGGCAATCCTGTTGTTTTATTTCCACTAATAATCTTTCTTTCAGTTTGGCACCCGCCCTGGACGTTTGATGCTCATTGTACACAATTACTAGTTATTAACCCCTTACCTTACATTTACTTTATTTTTTATTTGCATTTATTGCAGCGCTTCAGCTAGCCGGACACGCGCTCGTAGTAAGGTTACTAATCACTCACGTGCAAATAAATATATATTCTCTATTAAATAATTATTTTTATTATCTATTATTATTCAGTTGTATTAATTAAGGGGACATTTAATCCCTTAACACGTGATACATAACATACAGCAATAAAAAAGAAGGAGGTAATAATACCTTATATGTAGATATATTAATATACTGCAATTATTCTTTCTTAAAATCAGTTGTTTTATTAATCGATATAATGTTAAGAGACTTATATTTGGTAGTTCATTACTATTATTTATGTAAGTCAAGACTTTATTCAACGTTGAAGTTTCATTGTCACGAAACGTGTTGTGAGCTATTTGACGGACAGCAGTATTAACAGTCTCATCAAAAGACTCCAGTGCAGAAGGGTAGACCTTCTGTTATCCCGTTATCTTCTTCAGCTCTAAAATGTTCCCTTCTTTGTATATTATCCAATAACTTAATATACTGTCGGTCCGGAAATTCCTAGAATCATATTTTATACTGTGGAGATATGTTCCACATATCACCTTCAATATAGTTAACTATTAGTTGGGAGATCTGCTCTATGTTATGTTTTCTTATGTCAAGTGTATCCATTCCGATTTTTTTGTAAGCATTAATAATTGTCTGTTTTTCAGCACTATTGAAGTGCCTTGCTTTCTCTCGCTTTTGCGGAGGAGAATATACACCTGTGTTTGTAGCAGTACTGGTGTTAGGTTCTGCATCCATTCTTGAAATCAACAACTAGAGAATTATATAATTTCAGTGCAAGTGAAGTTCTTGTATTCACATATTACTTACATAATATGTTAATCTGTAAATCAAAGCTCTAAAAAGAACGCATGTACATAAACCGTAAAATGGCAAAAGTAATATCATAATTATAAACAAATTTCTAAAAGCACAAACGTAGTAATGTCAAAATGTTCAGCACTTGACACAGTATGACTATGTGATTTTGCCTTGTTCTCAACTAATGAGAATTAACTATCATTTGAGTTTGTTCAGAAATTTGTCTCTATTTTTGAAAGGAAGTATAGTTACTGTGGTGTTTGTCTATACAATGGAAAAAATTAAAAGTAAAACAACGCGGCGAATTCATTAGGCTTCACTTAGCTGCTAAAAGGCTGTTTCCTCGATGTATCCTCTTTTGAGAAAATTCCTCGCTTGAATCCTCTTTTTAATTTTTGCCCTATAATCATTGGCAAATTCTTTTAGGACGAAATCTTGGGAAACAGTACAAAAAGGTGTATAAACTTATTGTTCACTTAAGACTCGAAAATGTGTAACTTAGAATCAAGAGTAATTTCACTATACGAGATAAAAGATAAGCTATTTAAAGCGATACACTTGATAAAGAAAAAACGTTTTTTTAAAGATCTTACCCTTAAAAATAAAGTGGTTTTAAACAATAACCACAGTTAGGTAACCACAATAATTTACAATAACTGAATAATAAACTTAAACCAAAATAATTAATGACAAATGTATTTCCTCGAAAACATTATGTTCTTAATATGCTGAATGTAAAAAAAAACAACAAAACCCCAGGCAAAAAAACTAACAAAAATAGAAATATTTCACGTACGGAAAGATGACACTAAATTGAAATGATAAAGTATTTTAACAGTATTAAAATAAAATATTTTAGCAAGACAACATATGCAATATGACTACTTTATATATTATTGAAGCTAATTTTTGTAAAATGCTAAAACTATAAGTGTGTAAAGTTATATCTTAAATAACGGTAAAATAAAAATAAAACTTACAATTTAATATATAGCAGCGGTAGCGCACAACGTTCCAAATACATAATTTTTTTTTTGAAAATAAAATGAGAATCACCTCATTAAAAAAAATTCTTTTTTTTAAATTGGTGATATTTTTTAAACAGTGTTTATGGTGCTATTTTTTTTTAAACAGCTGACGATATTTTTCGCTTATTAAATAAATATTACTAGAATTCCATACTATGGTATAATATTGATAACTGTTATAAGGACATAATTTCATTTATGTAAGTATAATTCTTTATGCTTGTTCGTCAAAAAATACTGGAATCATAAGGCACACTAGAGTTTATTTAATGCACTATCTTCTATTCCTGTAGTTGTTACTTAATTTTAGATTCACTATCTGCAGATTTCTTTGAATTTATTAATGTAGCTACTCCAAATAAAAAATTTATTATAATTCTATACATGAAGTTGTAAGTGGCATACATCCAACGCATTAAACAGAGGAAAGGTAACCCAATGAATAGTATCAATGTTAAAGCGAATACGGGTATAATTATTTTGCTGATGAGGTACGCTGTGCAATGGAATAAGTACCAGACGGCCAAAAATGGACTTAATGACGTAGCCACGAAACCCAATAGAACTAGAAAGAATTTGTTGTCTTCTTCCACTTTGTTCATGCTTAAAAAGAGTTTATATAGTTCATACAAGTAAAGCGAAGTACTAGACATTTTTACTGAAATATTAGAGCTTGTTACATGTGTATGTCAAAATAATTTAATATTTAATGTCAATTTTTGCTTAAATATCAAAACATTCAGATATAAATCTCAATAAATTGTTTTAATATATCTCCCGACTTCTATTTGTCGAATCTTATCTATATTTTAAGTCATCTAACTGAAACAATTATTTCGAAATTTAACAGTAATTTCAATTTAGAGGATAGTGGTTTTATATAGAGCACACTACAATAAATTTTATTACGTATCAATGGTGTACTTTTTTGCAGAATTATAGGAACTAAAAAGATTACTAAACATTTTGAAATGTTTTTTTACC
This sequence comes from Dermolepida albohirtum, assembly GCA_031893035.1. NCBI lineage: Eukaryota > Metazoa > Arthropoda > Insecta > Coleoptera > Scarabaeidae > Dermolepida > Dermolepida albohirtum. The sequence continues at coordinate 22,925 of JAVIWB010005289.1, read as the reverse complement.
AAATTCTGAATTGTGATATTTAGAGCATAATCTGCAGAACCACAGCAAAAATATTCAAAAATACAGTATATTCATTTGACATATTTAAGGTTGAACTTTATACTCATAGCGAATTGTGTATTTTTACTAGTTATAATTCAAAACTTTTTAAAAAAGAGTGTTATTGAATAAAACGCATTAATATGGTGAACATAGTCTCATAAAAATTGGCTATGGTTGCTACAGAATTAGCCTCTACTCGATTTTTCGCTAACAGTAAGTAATGACAACTGAAACTGTCAACATATTAGTGAGACGAATTTATTGAGTTTAATATGGTAAATTCCGGTTCGTTGAATTTAAAACATTTATTAACAAGAAGATGCATAATAGATTGCATGTGCTTTGCAGAAAAATATTAAATAGTAATCCAATATCCAGAAAATATGCGTAAGCTTGCTTATTACATTTAACAATTTACTTATGATTGGAAAAAATAAAAGAGAAAATGAGTTTATAAATTGAGTTCTTTTTGATGATTGAAGAGTTTAATATACAAACTGATGTTATATCAAGTACCTTGTGTTTCATGCACTTAAGTTGCTTCGCATCTTTCTTCACTTCAAATAGTTTTTATTTGGTGCATGAAAAGTTTGAAGTCATGTTATTTTTTACTTTAGTTATTAGTGATTTTGGAAGTTGTTCACTGTAGCATAATACTACCGTATTGAATACTCGAAGGGAACATAACTTCAGTTTTATTAAAATTCTAATCTAATCGTATTTGGGGATATTCCTATTGGAGTCATTGTTAATGAAAATCTATTCCAGGAGTATTTGGTCAGACATAAAACTAGCAAATGTGGATGAATACGTAACAATAAATGACGATTTCGGCAACTGCAAAAGTAAAAAGAAAGTGAATTTAACAATGGACAATTACCAAGACGATAGCGGAAATTCTTACCCATTACCTAGTGTACAAAAAGCTGAAAAATTAATACATTCCATGAATTTGAATAAAGAATACTCTCCTATACTAGGAGAATCCAAATTTTGTAAAATTTCGGTCAAATTTGTTCTGGGCGACGAAAACGACTATAACACTAATGGCTTAGCAGTTTCTGTGCAAACCCTTGGAGATATAGGAGGATTACGGGTCGGTTTCACATTGATTAAGAAATTCTACAATGGAAAGAAAATTGTTTTCATACCGAATCCTTCATATAGATTGCACGAGAGGGTCATTAAAGGCGCTGGATTAGAGGTGGGGACGTATAAATATTACGATCCTACGACCAAAGACTTAGATTTTAACAGTATGATAGAGGATATAAAAGTAAATATAAATGAGATTCTTCAATTATATTGTGTTCATGCATAATTCTGTGATACATTTATTAAATTCAATATTTTTTCATTTAAACAGACGTGACCTAAAGGTAATAGATTCCTTTGGTCTTCACAATTTATTTTCACCGTTTTAACGATTTTTCGACGCTAAGTTTAAAGAAATTTGATAGTTCGGAAATAGAGAATTTCAAATAAAGATGTCTGTGTATTGAGATGTCTACAAACTTGTTTAAAAGAGCGTGACACAGTCGTTATTTTTATGAAACGAGATACATCTGAAGTGTAGGACAGCTGTTGAAGAATTTTGTAAATGACATTTCGAATCTCCGTTTTTATGAAGTTATAAACACGTTATACTGCACTATCACTTATGGACTTTCCCAAATTATATTTTGTTTCATTCTTTGTTTTGGGCAGTAATTGCTTATATAGATCGTTACATATACAGAAAGTTGCTTCTCGGTTACTTATTCCTTTTTTATGGATGCTTAACTGAGGCGATTATTTAACGTTACTAGTGATACTGTGCAACAAATGCGATTTTTTATCCCCATAGAATTATTTTGTTACAAGTTATCTTTCGAAAGGCTATAGCATACTTTTCCTGGTAGTATACAAATGATTTTTGCGGTCTAGCGTGATTTCTCGATTTAATTTGAAGTATTTTAGAAATACTCGCTTCCTCTTTCTCGTCCAACAATACTAATAAGCGTTTTTGCAAAATTAATATTTTCGATGATTTAATAACGTTTTCATATTGTCGCTTGTGTGTCAAACTTTTTCTTTGATATATTTTGGCCTTGCAAATGAAAAATTTACAGAATTATGTATCGAACTCACTAGTTTTAATTGATTTTCTGGTTCGACGAACAAAACATTATTTATTGTCGTGATGCTATTAATTAATATTTATATTTTACTTTACTTAAATTTAGTGATACATCATTCTTCATTTATACTGTATTTACGTTTTTATAATGAATCTTTGTAGAAAATGCCTGACCGTTGCGTCGTACTTTTTACCGCCAGTGCACACGATCCAACCGGTATGGATCCTTCACAGACACAATGGAAGGAACTGTCCACTCAAATCAAAGCCAAAAGAATATTGGCTTTCTTTGATTTGCCTTTTCAAGGATTGGCCAGTGGCGATCCTGAAGTTGATTCCTATTCTGTAAGTAATATTTACAATACAACTTACCAATGTTTATTGATACTTCATAAATATCTTATAACGATAATATTCAAGGATACGATTAACATATTTTTGACTGACGAAAATTGTTTTCCACATTCTTAATTAATCCCAGTCTGCCAATGTATTCTAGTGAGTTTTGGTTAACATCTACTGTCATGTTGCTCAACACTCTCAAACGACTTCCATCTCTTTGACTTGAATTAACTTACCAAAATTTTAAGAGTTTATCACACTTCTAACGTTGAGAATAAACAAATATTTGTATGTTAGACATATGCGTAACCATAAATACAAGAATGTCACAATTGCTCTATGGTTAACTAAATACTAATGAGACGCGTGTGCAGACTATTTAAATAATTTTTATTTATAAAAAAAAATAGAAATGGTCAATAACTATAATAAATTCCAACAATACTTGGCATGATTCTGACAAATAACAAAATGACGTGGTACAGACGCAATCACTAGAAAACACCAAACCGAATAGGTGCCTAAATCCATACAATAAAATGTTATAAATAATTGATGTAAGGGCCGTGGAAACTAATTTTTGTGATCGTTTAATTTAATCTATGTATTTGTTGTTTGTTAAAACTTTAAGAGAAAAATAATTTATATTCTATAAACTTAGAATAACATAAGCAATCAATATTACAATAGTGATGTCAAGGCACATGGGTTTTACTTCTAATTGCAGACCAACTTCAAGATATTTAATTGTATGAAAATTAGGTTATCGGAAAAGTTATGGCGTATTTTTTCTCTTCTTCATATGCTACTTGTTGATTCACAGCCTCACCTGAGTCTAATACCATGCAAAACGCAACGTTCGGCAAGTCTAGAAAGTGTGGCAGCACATCCCATATGTATGTGGTATCGCGTTGTAATGAAATATTATTCTCTTCTGATTTTAAGGAGCTTTGGACGTTTTTGGATTCGTTCAAACTGTTCAATTACTAACAGTACATATTTGGTTTTGTTCCTTGTTAGGCTCTCGAAAAACATCTTTAAAATTCTATCACTGCAGTATAACCTTCCTCTGATGAATATCTGCCTACGATGACAACCTATCCGTGCAGATGGATAATTTTGCGAGCGCACAATAGCGTACCCGATACTAGTTGAATAGGTATATCTTTTTATAGCTACATTACGCATCTGTGCATTCGTTCATTTGAGTCATTTCTAAAGTACGTGACGTTAGTTCAACTAACCGATAACCGGTGAGTGAAAATGGTGCCTAAGCGAAAATACAGGCTTCAAGAACTACATTAAATTATTAAATATGTACTTCGGTATCCTGATTTAATATACTGCGGTAGTTCCATTAAACGTGATACTTGCAATGTGAACGGAATGGTTTACAAAGAACGGGATTTCAAACTAAAAAAAAAATTAAAATATATATATCATTTTTAACCTCTTTACGTCATGATAGCATATTCGCTCACCTGTGCATTGTTAATTGAACCAGGGATACAAACTCTGGAAGTCATTCCAGTAAACTAAAGTACAACTTCGCGATATAGTCATGCTATTGTGCGCCGGCAAAAAACACTCCATCTCTAGTTATCGGTCGCTTTAAAAAAGACTTGTTTTCCTCACGGTCAAGAAGCATATCGCAGATGTTTATACATGGCACCAAGTTAATTTCTTTATGTTTTTGAGTATTCCAAATAACGAACTTTTTGACATATCCTAATTTTTTCCTGTTATCGCGAACGTTGGAATGTTAGACGTTTACAGTTTCTGTCACATTTCGTGTCGTGTATTTAACTTGACCAAGGCCTGTATTTTGTTGCATCTACCTTAGTGGGCGTCCCTAACTGAGGGCGTATTTAATCACCAGCATTGGATTTCTTGAGCCATGGTTAGCATTGACATTCTAGTAGATCAGCGTCACCGTAAATTATACACAAGCGTGACGCGTTCTTCCTTTATGAAAGTAATAGAGTAAAATATTATGAAAATTCATACTTTGGTCTTATATTTTCAACTTTAATAAAATTTCAAACACGACCAAATCGTTTAGTTTTCTAAAATGAAGACTCCAGCAATGTTAATATGCAGTTCAGATATTGCTGTATATTCGAAATATTTTTAAAAATGTGTGAATATCATGAACAAAAGAATGAAACGTCATGCTTTGATTCAAGCTTTGCGAACTTTACAAGAAATCGAATATTTAATGTATGATATTTTTTCCACTTACGTAGATACGTAAATTTGTTTCTGATGGCAACAAAATCATGTTCACGGTGAGTTTTTCAAAAAACATGTGCCTGTATGGTGAAAGAGCTGGTTGTTTGACTATTTTAACGAATAATAAAGACGAAGCTGAAAAGGTAACGTCCCAAATGAAACTGATCGTACGCGGGCTATACTCGAGTCCACCCATAAATGGATCTAGAATCGTAGTGAAAATTTTGGAGGACCCCGGTTTGCGAGCGGATTGGTAACTATTGATATAACACGTACTTGAAAGTATTCTTGATCCTATTATGACATGCTAATTAATTCTAGTTGATTGTTTTTTGAATTAGGCGCAGCGAATGTAGAGAGATGGCAGACAGGATGGTAGCGGTTAGGAAAGCTTTTAAACAAACGATGATTCAATTGGGTTCGAAAATTAATTGGGACCATTTCGACCGTTCAGTGGGTATGGTCACTACGTGCGGTTTATCGGTGGAACAGGTAGTTGAACATAACTATAAATGTAATTGTGTATTTCTAAGATGTTATCGAGAAATTATGAAGCAGTAAGAAACTATACAAAAACTGAAAATTCCATATTTTTCTGGAGTGTGTAATAATGAGACAGTTCGATTATTACTTGCTCTGGAAGAATATGACAGCGACAACACTGAAATGCCAAAATTGAATGATTCATCTAGAAACCAAATCAGATCTACAACAGGGATTAGACTCGAAAATCATTATTGTTCATCTCTTCTTCGCGAGAACATCCGTGAAATCATACACATCCTGTGGAAGGAAAAGTCAGTAAATTGGTTACAAATTGATATATAAAAAATATTTATTGGACGATTTTTGTTGTTAATATTATCTTATACACTTGCAATCATTCTATTTGAAGGTGCCATAGACTCACGTTAGTTTATCTTCACAAATTGTCTCCTGTATCTGTTGTATTGTTCTGTCGTAATACCAATAGGATAATCAAATCGATTTCAGTACCTTTAAGAGAATTTATTTACGAAACAAATACTTATTGTCGTAAATAAGACACATTATTCTATGAATGCTCTTGACCGGAAATTTGTCTTGTGGCACGAATTTCAGTTTCAAAGATCACTTAAGGTATCGAAATACAATACTTTGAATAAATAATTCCTTATATAAATTTTCACTTGTTGGGTAAGCTGTGTCCCTCGTTATTAAATCTAAAATAAACGTTAGTTTTATAATTATTTTTCTTACTAATAATAAATTACCTATAGTTTCTTACGAATATATAAAAATAATTAAATTTACTCTTATATTTTATTCCTATTGTACGAGGGTAGCGGTTTATATTTCGGGAATAGCAAAGAAAAAAAGAATTTTATTATCGAAAATAGTTTTATTGCTTTTGAAAATATTCTCCTTGAAAATCAATGCACTTTTGCATTCGTTTAAACCAATCCGAAATGCATTGCTGCCACTGTGAAGGCGGTATCTCCATAATATGAGTTTTGAATGCCTCAACTGCCTCTTCCGGCGTAAAAAACCGTTGATCACGAAGTTTATTCTTCACGTGTGGGAATAAAAAGAAATCACAGGGTGCTAGATTAGGGCTGTACGGTGGATGGCTCATCAATTCAATGTTTTGCCCGGTCAAATATTCAATTGTTTGAACCGACCTGTGAGCTCGCATTAAATAAAACTATTTTCGATTCATCGAACCACAGCGCATTACGCCACTTTTTTTCGTCTCATTGTACGTGTTCATGAACAAACTATTACCTAGCAGATATCTATCTGTCTAGATATCTATCTAGACAGAATAATAGACGTGTATTCTGTTTAAAATAATAGAAGCATTAATATTTGAAAATCTTTTGCATTTAGATATCAATATGCGGAATTAATATTAAATGTGATTCAATGGAAAGTTACAACTTCACAAAAAGGTTGTATAGTTTCTAGGTATTCGGCTTCCTAGAAAACGACGCGGTAGGGATTGGTTTATTACAGCCTGACCGAAAGTGACGAAAACAAAAGATCTCGCATTCCGATGTCTATATAAAGGACAAATAATGTCAAGATAATAAGTAATAAATAATAATTTGATAATAATTAAAATAAATTAATTTAAAAAACATGATAAAAAAAATTATTGTATATAATCGGAGCGTAACAAAACGAGAATCTACTTTGTATTTGCCTTTTATTTAATAATGGTACCTTCCCAGGCCTTCTTGCACGCAACTTTTCTTACATCAATCTTCGTCATCAGACGATTTGTATAAGCACCTGTACCATTAGGTAGAGGTGCTTATACGAGGGTAGCCGTTTATATTTCGGGAATAGCAAACAAAACGAAATTTTTATTATCGAAAATAGTTTTATTGCTTTTCAAAATATTCTCCTTGAAAATCAATGCACTTTTGCATTCGTTTAAACCAATCCGAAAAGCATTGCTGCAAGCATTTTGTCGTTTTCGGTTTGTTTTCCTCATTTCTTCAAAAACTTTTGGCAAACAAATAGTTGTGTACCATTCGGAATTGACCGTGTTACAACTTTCTCTAAAGGTATGGTTGCAACGTGACCGGTTTTTCCGAAAAAACAGGGGACCATTTGTTTTGATGTGCTTCGAGCACGAACAACTTTTGTTGGTTTTGGCTTATCTTGGAATACCCACACAGTTGACTGCTGTTTACTATTGGGCTCATACGTATAGATCCAAGATTCATCACCTGTGACGACTTTATAAATGTTCTTTGAAGCACTGCCATTGTATATTTTGTGCATTTCTTGGCATCAATCGACGCGAGCCCTTTTTTGAGCGGTTGTCAAATTATGTGATACCCAACGTGAATATAACTGCTACAGGATCTTATGCACGGTAGTGTTACTAATACCTAGAGATGCCTCGATCTCACGGTATGTCACATGACGGTCTTGCATTATCAATTCAGACACTGCATTAATGTTTTCCGACACAACATTTGTGGGATGACCTTCACGAAATTGATCGTCCAAAGAACACCGTCCAAGTTTGAATTCACTATACCAACAATATACTGTAGTTTTCGATGGTGCTTCATCACCATATAAAGAATTCAGCTTGTCGATGCATTCTTGTTGAGATAATCCACGCCAAAAATTATGAAAAATAATTGCATGAAAATGTTCGCGAGTTAATTCCATTGTTTCGCTGACATAAAATTTTCAAGTTACTGTCAACAATAGAATAGCAACCGGATAATAAAACTGTCAAGGTAAATATATTTTCAAAACTGACAAACTTCACGATGCAATCATCAGATCGGAGGCAACACTAACTGTGTTGCCAGTTCCCGAAATATAAACGGCTACTCTCGTATATTTTTTCTCAGTATAAATTATATTGCAATCTAATATATGCAGTTATGTTGGACTAATACTACAGCCCATAAATCGAATATGGTATTTTTTTATTTACTTTTATTATATAACTTATTTTATAAAATAATTTTAAAATTTATAGCATGGACCACGACCGCGGAAGTCTACGTACCAAATTTAAAAAACAGTTTTTGGTGAAATACTGAATTTATAATATGATCTAATTCAATTTACAGATCGAGAAGTTGACTAGAGAATATTTTATATTTATGACATCGGATGGACGTATGGGCGTTGCCGGAATGAATTCAAAAAACATTGATTACATAGCTACATGTTTTCACGAAGTGACAAAGTAATTATCAGAACTGGAGTCAACAAAAGAGTAGCCGATTTACTTAAAAAACTTAGATAATCTATATAACTTACTATAGATAATTTGTTTTACTATTGGTACTAATAATAAAACTAATTTTACCCGTCTTCTGTTGCTGTTCTCTTATTTACAATTCTTGAAATTGCTTTAATTGATATCACAAATGGAATTGCTCAGAAAAGAAATATTTAAGAATTAATTAAAAAGGTAATCAAAATATAAATCAATTTACTAACTGTACTATGACACTAGACAAATTAGCAGAAAAAATGTTAAGATCTAGACACAGCGTAAGGAAAAAAAGAAACAAATTATACAAATTCAGAAGAGTACTTGTTCAACCTAACAGAAAATTAGATGCTGTTAGGAAATTTATTTTGAAATAATAAACTTCAAACTACTGATACTCGATAAAATTGAAATGAATTTCTAATTTTTCCAGATTTGTCAATAAAAGCTTGGTGTACATAAAATATTTCATATAACTTACCATTTTTGAGTTTTATAACAGGTTTCGGAGAGCTTTCATTTTCTCTGTATTCGAACAATTCAAACAATATAATTTTGGTTACATCTAACCAAATTATTTGTTTCCTCTGCATAAGGGACAAGTTTGTTTTATTCTAACTTGTATGTAAAGCTCTTATTTTGATTAGATAGTTTTTTTACGACATGGTATTCGCTCGATTTTAATTGATTTCTAACAGAGTGTGAATATTAAGTTAAACTCATTATTTATTTCTTGAGTAATTATAACGTGACTTTTTTCGGTCGGCTAATATTTTATGCTCCATCAAAGTCTATTGTTTATTTATTTGCAATACTTCCCGTTTTCTTATATTTCTGTATGATAGATGGAATTATAACTACTAGTCGTGTCTTACTGACACGGGTAGGTCGTCGAGCCGTGGGAGAGGTTGCCTAAATGTTTATTTCTGCCAGTAAATCGCCGACAATCTATACGAGCAAATGCGTGTTATCGAATTAGCTGTATACACTTGTGTGGTAACATAATAACAATTATGTCGAATATTCGAAGAGCTAAAAAAACCGACAAAAAGTAAAAGTTTATCGATGAATATACAGACGTAAAATACAATGGCGCGAAAATAATATTTAATTTGCGATAATCTATTGACACAGCTGTCCAACTCTAGTTATAAGTACAGGTTATTCCATTTAAGAATACAGTGGTTGTTGTCTAAACTACAGAGAAGTTTACATTACTCAAGTACATACAGTTAGTATGTATCTTTGGTTGCATATATATGCTCCGATGATTCACACATAATGGCATTAAATTTATAATAGTACCAAACTATATAGTTCTAAGAACTGATTTATAACAGCTATTTAATGTCTATTATTTTCGAAAATACTATTCAACGTCAACACTCGTAATACGAAAACGTAAACAAACATAGGCAACCAATATTACCTTCGATTTACGGAATAATTAAGTAATGTACATTAGTGCTGGGCGAATCGAATCCAAAAACACTCGGTAAGGAAAATCGAGTTATAAATCGATTCTCCTGGAATGATCGAATCCGAATCCAGGATCGTTTCACAGCTCGGACTCGGAGAACCGATCCAAATCGGTTTTCACGCTGAATTCGAATCCAGAGATACATATATACTGCATTGAAACTATGATGACTTGAGGTGTATAGAGCGCATTGTATTCGGCGGAACTTATGTATTTACATAATATACATACTTATGAATGAACTATTTGATTTTTGGTCAAAAAGGTGTTTTACGCATTAACAGATGTTTTAAAATTGATTTCTACGGATCGGAAGGTTTACAACTTATTGCGGATATCGAAAATATAAAACTAAAATGAATTGGTAGTAGATATACTAAATAGTAATTTAGAATACGGATAATATTTAAACAAATATTTTTCTTTATGATCACCTATAATAGGGATATACGAGGGCCATTCAAATATAAATGAGAAATAACTTTTACTATCTACATACATACATAAAACAACGAGTGGTACCTAGTAAATAAAATTTTACGTTAAAATGAACAATAACCATACTTTATAGAAGTGGTACGCAGTTTTGTTTATTTCATTGCAATCATTGCCTTACAGTACTTTCAAAAACATAAAGACAACCAATAAAAAAAGAACACAAAAAAGTCCCATTTTCTAAAAATGAAATAAATGAATTCAAATATATCGATGTCCGATAGATGTACAAAAAAGTTTTTAACAAGTTCTCTAAATATATCAAGTTATCTGTGCAAGTCAATCCTGTAGATATTTCCAGTTTTCTTTAATTTATTAAATTAAAAATACAACCGTGAAGATCACATGGAGCTGACGGTATTTGCTACAGTGGCTTGAAAGTAAAATCTTAAAAAAATATTTATGGCAAAAAAATCGAGTAAGCACTTGTTCTATCATTCTCATTATGTTTTGCAATTAATAAGAATTTCGATTGTCTTTAGTTATGTTACTTTTTGTACACACTGTATACAAAAATGTATTATTCAAAAACAAAAGAAAATAATCTTAGATTCTAAAAACGAGAATATTTAAACAAATATTTTTCTTTATGATCACCTATAATAGGGATATACGAGGGCCATTCAAATATAAATGAGAAATAACTTTTACTATCTACATACATAAAACAACGAGTGGTACCTAGTAAATAAAATTTTACGTTAAAATGAACAATAGCCATACTTTATAGAACTGGTACGCAGTTTTGTTTATTTCATTGCAATCATTGCCTTACAGTACTTTCAAAAACATAAAGACAACCAATAAAAATATATATAAAATTTCCATTTATTCATTCGTAAAAAGAACACAAAAAAGTCCCATTTACTAAAAATGAAATAAATGAATTCAAATATATCCATAGATACAATAAAGACAATTATACAGTGTATACAAAAACTAATGTAACTTGCTAATATATCGATTTCTGATAGATATAGAAAAAAGTTTTTAATAAGTTTTTTAAATATATCAAGTTATCTGTGCAAATCAATCCTGTAGATATTTGCAACTTTCTTTAATTATTAAATTAAAAATACAACCGTGAAGATCGCATGGAGCGACTGCATTTGCTACTGTGGCTTTAAAGTAAAATCTTAAAAAAATATTTATGGCAAGAAAATTGAATAAGCACTTTTTCTATCATTCTCATTAGGTTTCGCAATTAATAAGAATTTCGATCGTCTTTAGTTATGTTACTTTTTGTACACACTGTATACAAAAATTATTCAAAAACAAAAGAAAATGATCTTAGATTCTAAAAACGAGATTCGTGTCAAGAACAGGCATCCAAATTCGTATTTAAGAAAATTATCTTATCTAAGTTTGTGGCTGATAAACAATTTCGTCGTCCGTTGCAGATTTGGCCTGCTTTTGAAAAAATCCTTTCTGCTGGAACCGACGTCGCTGGAATACATAAATATTTTTCTTGGAGTGCATTTAATTCTGGCAGTAATAACGCGTGGTCTCTCCAAAAATCACAAGGGTTTTTACATCTCTGTAAGTGTGGAAGGTCTAAATAGTTTTTAATTATGCTTTCAGAAGAAGTTGCAGCACGATATTGAGATTTTTCTAAAAGTTTGCTATCAAAATATTGCCAAATTGATGGGTGGCTCACACTGTGTTCTTCGGTATCGGTAACAGTTGCCATAGAAGTATTGCTTTCTATTACATCTTTTGTCCATTGTTTAACTTTGGACGAATCGTCAAATGCCACATTTTTAAATCTGGGATCTAAAACGGTTGTAATTGCAGCAAGTTTATTTTGTTCGAAGACTACTAATCTTCTTTCTATTGTGCTTAGCAGTTTGCTTTGAAGGAGTACACCAACTGACGTTGTTGGTAATTGTTGTGTTACCGTATATACCACGCTTTTAATTAAAGGAATTGCCATCGACAAAGTGGGGAAGCTTTCACCGGATAGTTGCTCCGTAACCTCTTTTAACGGATTTAGTAGTGGTGAAAAATCCATTAATACAGTCCATTCCATTTCATTTAGTGGGTCAGGTGTTCTGGGAAGATCAGTTACAACTTCTGCTAAAATAGTTTTTAATACTATTAACCGGGTTATCATTATAACTGTGGAATTCTACAGTGTTGGTACATCTTGTTTTAAACGATGGAGTGGTACATTGCGTTGCGTCTGTAATAGTCGCAATTTATCTGATTCCAGTACACTATGCTTAAAATATGTTATTATGCTACGACACTTTTTAATTATCTCTACTAAATCGCTATTATTTGTTAACGATTCCTTTATAACTAAATTTAATGTATGTGCCACACACGATAAATGTACCTTTTTTAAATATTCATTCACTGCATTCTTAATGTTTGCACCATTATCTGTTACTATTGCCACTAATTTTTCACTGATGTCCCACTCGTTAAAAATTTCCTTTAGAACAATAGCCAGATTTTTTCCGGTATGTTGCTCCAAGATTTGTCTAGTATTTAACACCAATGCAAATAACGTGTAATGATGAAGAAAATGCGCTGTAACCGTTAAGTAGGATTTTGTGTCTTCAGATATCAATACATCGGTAGTAATTGCAATATGGTTTGATCCTGCAATTAATAGTTTAAACTTGTCGTAAGTTGCTCTATACATGTCGGGTAATATAGTACTACTTAAACATCCCCTACTTGGTAGGCTATATTTTGACTGCATTTTGCTGCAAAAACGTCTAAAACTTATGTTTTCTACCATGGAGAATGGCTGTTAATCTTGGGGTCGTTGTTAATCCTGTATCCGTCGCTTCCGACGTTGAAGGTACATGAATATCATTAGCGTGTTTTCGTGTTAGATGCCTGCCCATATTGGTGGTTTTGCTAAAATATTTGTATTTTTGTTGGCACAAACGGCAAGTAACATACTTGTCTTCTTGGACAAAGTGGTCCTAAAAGGAAGAACTGGATGCTTGTTCTTGACATGAATCTCGTTTTTAGAATCTAAGATTATTTTCTTTTGTTTTTGAATAATACATTTTTGTATACAGTGTGTACAAAAAGTAACATAACTAAAGACAATCGAAATTCTTATTAATTGCAAAACATAATGAAAATGATAGAACAAGTGCTTACTCGATTTTTTTGCCATAAATATTTTTTTAAGATTTTACTTTCAAGCCACTGTAGCAAATACCGTCAGCTCCATGTGATCTTCACGGTTGTATTTTTAATTTAATAAATTAAAGAAAACTGGAAATATCTACAGGATTGACTTGCACAGATAACTTGATATATTTAGAGAACTTGTTAAAAACTTTTTTGTACATCTATCGGAAATCGATATATTTGAATTCATTTATTTCATTTTTAGAAAATGGGACTTTTTTGTGTTCTTTTTTTATTGGTTGTCTTTATGTTTTTGAAAGTACTGTAAGGCAATGATTGCAATGAAATAAACAAAACTGCGTACCACTTCTATAAAGTATGGTTATTGTTCATTTTAACGTAAAATTTTATTTACTAGGTACCACTCGTTGTTTTATGTATGTATGTAGATAGTAAAAGTTATTTCTCATTTATATTTGAATGGCCCTCGTATATCCCTATTATAGGTGATCATAAAGAAAAATATTTGTTTAAATATTATCCGTATTCTAAATTACTATTTAGTATATCTACTACCAATTCATTTTAGTTTTATATTTTCGATATCCGCAATAAGTTGTAAACCTTCCGATCCGTAGAAATCAATTTTAAAACATCTGTTAATGCGTAAAACACCTTTTTGACCAAAAATCAAATAGTTCATTCATAAGTATGTATATTATGTAAATACATAAGTTCCGCCGAATACAATGCGCTCTATACACCTCAAGTCATCATAGTTTCAATGCAGTATATATGTATCTCTGGATTCGAATTCAGCGTGAAAACCGATTTGGATCGGTTCTCCGAGTCCGAGCTGTGAAACGATCCTGGATTCGGATTCGATCATTCCAGGAGAATCGATTTATAACTCGATTTTCCTTACCGAGTGTTTTTGGATTCGATTCGCCCAGCACTAATGTACATTTATTTTTTGCATTGGCCAATCGGCAACAAAAATTACGGTTCCCTATCTAAATAGGCACTGTATTCTTAAATGGAATAAACTATAGTTCTTGTATTTATTTCTAGGCATTTTTTACGCTTCTTCAATAAAAAGTTCATATCACACAATAATCGGGTTTTGTAGATTAAAACAAAATGAAATTATAAAATTAAAAAGTTACTAAAACGTTTATTCTTAAAATAGTTTTATCAGTTTATAAAAAAATAAAATAACATTCAAAAAAAATTCTGAATACAAAATCTTCATCAATAAGGTTGATATATAACCCCTTTCCACATTAACTTTGTAAATTCTGTATACGCATTTCGACAACCAAGTGTACATCTTGGTTTTGAACGGTGTGGATCGCGTACGGAGTTTGATTTTCGTGCGGTTGTTTTTCGCCGTGTTTTGCCAGGTGCGACACTTTGAAATTATCTGCTGATGATGACAACTTGGTTGTCGAAATGCGTATACAGGATTTACAAAGTTAATGTGGAAAGGGGTTATATATCAACCTTATTGATCAAGTCAATCAACCACAGGCTCCATCAAATTCAACTACAAAATCTTCATTAGATATCTTGTTCTTCAAAGTATAAAGTGTCTAAAGCAGCTTTTAAAATCCTAAACCCTCTTAAATTTAAATGAATGAGATCGACTCTGTCTCCGGGAGAAAATGTCCTAAAATTTTAATAAATTAATGGAACAAAAAAAATATAATTCAATCAGATCTTTAAAATTGCCCAAAGCAGTGATGTTACTAGTTAAAATTAAAAGATATTTGCAGATGTACTTAGAAAGTCCATTTAATGATAATTAGTGACAAAAAGAAATTGATTCGAGATTAATGCATTTTGACGTTATAAGAATATATTAAAATATATGCTTGCGACGCCAAAATATTTTGTTATGGCCATAGCATTTTTCATTAGAGAACTATTTATGTTGTTTTCAAATCACATAAATATGAAGTTCTCTATAATATCATTAGCACCGCTCTCACTGAAAAGTTAAGTAACACATCTTTAGAAGTATTGCACCGTAGGTATACTAAGAGATCTATCACTTAAAGTGCCTTTTATCTGACAACTTTTAAAGGATTAAATATTATAATATCAGAAATATAAACATAAATTAGTGCGAAAACTTTATAATCAATGTTTTTGAACATTTAAATTATAACTTTCATTAAGATGGTTTATGGAATTTTATTTGCAATCTATAACAAATTTATTATGCGAAATTATTAAGCAGTAAATGGTATGAGAATGACATTACCATAATGGAATTTTTTAATTACCGAATACCTAGAGAAATTTACGTGGGAGAAAAACACTTTAATAATTGGGATATATATATATATAGTCATGTTCGTTAAAATAGCAGTGTTATAATATTTCTTAAAATCTCAAATGTAACTTAAAAAAAACAAATGATAATATTAGATAAATATTATTCTCTATATTTTAAAAGTTTTTTATGTACATTATAAAGAAAAGAAATGTAATAAAACTTCTGGGACAAAATGATAATATGATCCTGTTCCTTAAAATAGCAGTCTTTACTCTATGCACCTGTAATTTGTTTTTATTTAAATATTTTTCACTAGTGCACTAATACTTTGTTGCCTGGCCCCTATTTGCAATAACGGCTGCACAGCGTCGCGGCATAGATTCTACTAGTTGACGACAACGGGTAATTGGGATTGATTTCCAAGCTTCTTGACACACTTCCCACAATTGGTTAGTATTTTGTGGCTTTGCTGCTGAAACGGCCTTTTTTATATCGCCCCATAAATGTTCTATCGGGTTCAGGTCTGGCGATTGTGCAGGCCAGACCAATAACGTGATATTATTGTCCGCAAACCACTTTTTAGCCTTGCGAGAAGCGTGCTTAGGGTCATTATCCTGCATATAAACCCATCGCAGAGGCATTTCTTCTTCGGCGTACGGTAGTATTACGTTTTGCATTATAGTAACATAACCATCAGCGTCCAAAATGCCGTCAATTTTGTACAATGGTCCAACACCATACCAAGAAAACATCCCCAAATCATTATTTTAGAACCTCCATGCTTAACAGTTTTTTTCGTGTACTTTGGATTAAACTCCGCTAATGGAGGTCTTCTAACATGTTGTTGCGACCCATGAGCGTCAAACAAAACAATTTTAGATTCGTCGCTCCAGAGTATATTGCGCCATTTTGCTGAATCCCATAATGCATGTTGACGTGCAAAATTCAATCTGTTTTTAACCTGTCTTTTATTTAAGAGAGGTACTTTCCTCGGTCTTCTAGCTTGTAAATTTGCTTCTATAAGCCTCTTTCTAATAGTTGAAGTACTTATAGGAAGACCGAATTCCCGTCTAATTTGGCTCGACGACATAAAGGGGTTCGCTTTAGTTAACTTGAGGATGCTTCTGTCCTCTCTAATAGTAGTTTTTCTTTTACCGCCACGATTTTCTTTATGTTTTTTCCATTTTTTCGCATTTAATATCATCTTAGCTGAGCATCCGAGCGCTTCTTGTATAAATTTGTATGTTTTTTCTCTTTGAATGAAGTTTAAAATAAGTGTTCTCTTTTCTTGGGTACAATGTTTAGCTCGACCCATTGCAGTGTAAGAAACAGTTTACATTTACCGGTCAAAATGAATATATTAAAGTGTTGATATAAGTTAAGACTATGTATTGATCCAAATTGTGTATACCGTCTACATAGCACGAGTTTTCAATGTAAACTACGGAATACTGCTATTTTGACGAACACCTGCAACTTTCATATAGTTCGATATAACTGGGGAGTTCCCCGAATATCCGGTTGTTTCCCTACATAAGACAAGATTTATACATTTGAAAATGTATACTATGCATTTCACTGGCACTACTTACGTACCAAATCAGTTTTGATACTCTTACGCATCACTGCTATTTTAACGAACATGACGTATATATATAGTTTTCAACTTTTAATGCATTTACTAAAACGCTTTACTTTCACTAATGAGTCAGTTATTACATGATTGTGAGTTGAAATAATGTGTAGTCTGTCAGTTAAGAAAAGGACTGGCAAGGACTGAAGTATAGGATGAGTCACAAGTAAAATTCTTAGAAATTAGAAATAAATGATATTTATTCGGTATGTTAATAATCCTCAATTATGGTTGACTAATTCTTGAGAAATTACATTTATTTACTAGTTAGTAGTGCATATTAAACACCTAGAAGCCGTTTTCTACGGTACGCACCGAAAGGATAAAAAAATGTCGCGCAATGCAGTAGCAATAAAAAGGTGCAATGTCATTTGGAAACAGATACAGTAGATGACCTATTAGAATGTAACACAGGAAGGAAAACTACACCAAAGAAAAAAACAAATAAATTTTGCGGATTTTGTTAAAAATCCAGAATTAACATTGCTTAAATTGGTATAAATTTATACAAAAACATATGTAAAATGGAGGAATGCATTATGAAATGAATAGATTGAGCAACAGAGAATTGCGCTTGTGATTGGGGCAATGTTATTTTACTAACGAAGTACCCTTTTTTTTGGCGAGTGGTACATAAATCGTGCTTGGTTGACTTGAAGTAACAAAATTTTTTAAAGAACTGCTAAACACTCAGTAAAGTTATACGCTTGGAGATGCTTCTTCAAGCCAGTATTCGGAAGCATACACTAGTTGTAGTGCTGAAAAATTGCAAAAATATACGAAAAGATATTACTATCATTTGCCCAGGAAGTGGTAATAACCAGCAATGAATTTTCCAAGAGGATAATGATTCAAAGCATCGAAGTCGGCTGTGCATGTAATGGAAAACTTTTCATTGATATATGAAGTATAAACTTCCCAGAACGAAACAGACAACAGTTATGCAATTATCCCAACAAATTCACTTCGCGATTCTTCATTGCACTGTAAATTTGGTTGAATGCGTGTATCTCGGATATGTGACACGCTAATCGATAACAATTGCTACTGGGCAGCTTATTCATACAAAGGCAAATAATGCTAATGTTATGATATCCTTTTTTTTCCATACTTTTACAATAAATTGTTTTGAAATTGTGGCTCTCCCTCTATATATAAATATTTGTAATTTAAAATTTTGGATATTTTAATTGCTAATTTCGCATACAACAAATCAAACACTAACAATTCCATAAAAATATCTCAGAATATCTAGTAACTTTCATGATGCCAATATAAATTTGCCACTTAAACTGTATACTATCACAATTAGAATTATAGTTTTTCAATGCTTATGAGTGCTCAGCGAAATCGAGAAAAAATTTGAATTCACGAGAAAACTTCTTGAGAATCAAGGATAAATACTAAAGATCGAGAAGTAGTAAGTTATAGAAATAGTGACTGAGTACAAAAATTGAGAATTTCGAGTAATAAATCAAAAGAAACCGCATGAACTATTTTATGTACACATCTACAAAGGAGGCAAATAAATAAATCTGCTGGCTCATGAGTATTTTCATAATTCTGTTTAATTTATTTAATGATGTATCGAGTAACAATTATATATGTATGCATATCGCAATACACCCAATGAATAGTATTCATTCTATTTTCTAATATTTTAACATCATTGATTTGCACAAATCCCTTTAAGCAGTTATAAGTACAGTATGTATGGAAAAGTTAACATTTATGAGAAATTTATACATACAATAGTGTAGACAAATAATAGCAGTATTAAAAAATTGATAATGTAATGCATGTGGTCGTGAAACGATTAAAATATTTTTGAAAATGACAATCTTCACACAAAGGTATGCTATTCGAAGTAAACCGACTCCTCTGTCCTCATAATATAAGTTGTAATTAATGGAGATAAAATAATAGGAATAATATAGTAATTAAGAAGAAAATTATAAAATATTAAGAAGATATTTATTAAATAATATAAAATATAAATACACTTAATATTTCGCTGAGTAGCCTTTAATGTTCAGTATTGATTCGTGGGGTTGTGGAACACTGTCCACCAATCGCTGATAGCGTTTTGAGGTGATGGAGTACCAAGCAGTTAAATAAATTATGTTGTGTCTTCCGATTTTTTTAAACCTGTTTCTTTAATATCAGTTGATTAATTCTCTATAGGATTGAGGTATGGAGATTGTGCTGGTCCTCCAGAACTTCAGTTTTATGTAGAAGTAACTAGCTCTTTGTTTTTTGACTCGTACGTTTGGTGTCGTTATCGTACATTAAAGTTCATTTAATGGCATATTCTGTTCTACATAGGATCACATAACCTGATCCAGTACATGAACATACCCATCTTGGGTTAAAATGTTTTTTATCCAATATATAGGCCCTGGACTGTAATAAGAAAATTACCCCAAATCATAATTTTTGTACCTCCATGTTTAACAATCTTCAAAGCATATTGTGGATAACAAGCGGTGTCACTGGGTCTTTTAATGTATGCTCTACTTCTTTTTGAGCCAAATAAAACGATTTTGTTTCAATTAGACTGGAGAATATTGCCCTATTTTGTTGCCGCCCATTTGAGATGTTCCTTAGCAAACGTCAGATGACGTCTAATATGTTATTTTCTCACCTTTCTTTGACTTCTAGCTACCAAACTACTCTCGTTCAGTCGTCTCTGGATTGTTCTGCCAGAAACTTTCAAATTCAATTGTTGTTTTAATGCAGTAACTTTTATAAAAGGGTACACTTTTGCATGCCATATTATCAAATTATCTTGGCGAACGTCGTTTTCCTTTTACGGCCAGGAGTTTCCTTTCTTTCTCGATGTTGTAGGGCATTTCTAATCATTTTCGCAGAACAATGTAGGAGTTCTTGAATAAATTGACAAGTTCTCCCTTCTTTTCTTAATTTTAAAATCAATTGGTGCGTCTTTTTGGTACAATGCTTCTTTCAGTCCATTCTGTTTATTTAAAATAATTACACTTAATCGCTCTCGACTATTAATGATTGCAGAATAACGTATAACATGAAATCACTTCTTTTAAACCATATAAGACGACGATCGGGTAAGTACTGTACTGCTATTATTTTGTCTACAATACATACTGTTAGTATAAAATGAGGGACTCTCTCGATTATTTCACAAGGTGAAGGTTGTTATTATTAAAACTCTTATGAAGTTTTATCAAGTTAGGAATCGCATGTGTAGGTGATATTACTGATACTTTCAAGATATTGGTAAAATTTTAGTTCAAAGTATTCATTCTTTCCTACAGTTATTATTTTGTTTGCTACTTTATATGCATGTATAGTGTGGCTTAATAAAGTATTTGAAAGTATTTCTATAACATGTAACATAATTAACATAAAGACATGTGTGAATATACAAACTGCATATTTATCTATCCACTGTACTAAAAATTAAAATATCAAATTGCACACTCATTATTAAATTAAAGCATAAAACATGAAACCAATAAAGTAAGTTGTGTAAAGCTGTTGTATCCAAAGCGAGTGTAGGTCTCATGTATAATACCAGAGAAAAATTGTTGCATAACTCTTGACAGTCACAAATCAAGGAAAGGTAATACATATTTCAGTGAGCAATATGGGCCGAAAAACGATGTAACTGGGAAATGTATCGAAGCAAATTATTGTTATGATCCAAAGCAAGCCAAATGTAAAAAAATTCTACAGAACCTATTACATAATTGAAAATTTTCAGTGAATAATAATTAACTTCAAACATTTTAAGAGTGCAAAAATTGCCAAACAATCAAAAATATTATATTTTAAAAATTCTTATATCTGTTTTGTTAAAAATAAATTGAGAATATTTACTTAAATTGAAATTGTCAGAAAATGAATTATATAGTCAAAATTATAGAAACCGTTTCTAATATTTATTTATGTTAAATATATATATATATATATATATATATATATATATATATATATGTATGTATTAAAAAAGATTTTAATTGGTGCATAAAATATTTCTTCTTGAATTTGCAAAAAAAATATTTCATTCAAAAATCTAGATAGGCATTTCATAATTTTTAATTAATTTGTGCATCTATAAAGGGTGATGATAGATAATAATTAAAGCTAACATTAAGTAAAATCTAAGAAATTTCTTTGGTTAGAATTTGCAACGCCAAGAATTATAATGTTAAATCTAATGAAATCTACATCTTTTTTTGCATAGTCCCACCTCCAACATTTTAGTAGTTGTGTTATTAATTTAATGAAGAATGTGTTTTTGTCATAACAATCAATATAAAATTGATTGTAACTAGTAAATATTGACAATAAATATTTCCAAATCTAAGAATATTGTATTTGATTTGAACAAACAATTTTTGTAATTGCATTAAAGGTTACTATAGCATGGGATGTTATGTGGTGATCGAAATCAATTATATTTGTGCAAGTAGATGTATTTATAGATATGCATAATAAGTTGTCAGTAACTAAAGCATTTTACAAAGTTTTTTTAAATAGCGAATATTGTCATAAGCAAGCAGAAGCAATTTCAATTACTAAAAAGTAGCACACATTGTTTGAGTGAATTTTATGAATATTTTTTGATAGCTGATTTATCCCATCTTGTAGGCTTTCTGTACAAGCTAATATCATTAATAAAATTTTGTATGTAAGGTAAATGTTGTACATTTAATTATTTAGAATAACCAAAGCATTAATATGATGGTAACATCATAATACTTACTGTTCATAATAATCCAATACTGCAGTATTATTATAACTAATAAACAAGGTACCTAAATCAATAACAAATACTTTTTTTCTATCCTCTTGAGCTTGAATAAATTTATTAAAACTTTGCAGAGTGCACCAGTGGCTATTTAAATTTTGCATCCTTGGTACAGGTGGTATAGTTAGTAGTACTATTCTTTTGCACTTTTTCATTAAATTACTTAATAAATCATTGTATTTTGAACACATCCTCTGCAAGTCAGTTCTATTTATAATGTCATTTGTACCAATCATCATTATAACATTAGAGTGAACACTGTAGTCATTTTCTTCCAATTCTGTCCTTAAATCTTCAATTTTTTGTCCACTTACACAATAACCTATATATCTTGAACGTCTTTTGGCTGTAAAAACATAATTATTTAATAAAATTAAAGAAAATTTTAATAATATATACATCTTGCACTATTATCAGAATTAACATCTCTAAAAAGTAAGTAGTATTTTGTAATAATGGTAAATATAAAAAGAATTTAAAACTTTGTATTCATGATTATAAATCTAGGCTGCATCATGGTATATGCTTACAGTTGAACTCAAAATGGTAAGATTTTGCAACAGTTTTACGAAGCTGAGCAGTTTGCAATATAAAAAGGTTTTATTAAAAAGCAAAAATAAATTTGTCTTAATATTCTGTGAACTGTGGAAGAGCATAGGCAGACAAAATTAATAATTCAGAAG
>JAVIWB010005287.1:0-72007 GCA_031893035.1 Dermolepida albohirtum | reverse complement strand
AATAATTTTTCTAAATAATAATTACTTCAACATATTATTTACATATATACATTTAATAAATTAATACTACTCCAAATCATAATTTTCTGATGTTAATATAATTGTTTCGGCATCGAAGTCAATGTCATTATAAATGTCTTCTACAATAATTTCTATTACATCTTCATATTCCGTTTTATCCCCCTCCTGGTCTATATCTTCATCATCCACTTTTTCGATCATTTCTTCTACATCATCATTACTTTCTTCTTCATATTCTGTATTATCTTCCATATCAATAATGCTTTCTACCATACTAAGTTCCAGAACATCACCATCATCATCACTATCCTCTATTCCAATCATTTCTAAAGCGTAAATTCTATCTAATAATTCGAAATTATGTTCCTTTCTTAATACGACACCCATTTTCACTTATATCACTAACTTAAACTGTTATAAAAATAAAACCAGCACCGGTTTATAAACTTCTTATCGAAAAGCGACTACCTTAATTTAGACATAAAAACGACCTTGACATTGAATTGACCTCGACCTTGAAATAACCTTGACATTGAAACGACCTCGACCTCGAAGCGCCCTTGACATTGAAGTGACCTTGACATTGAAACGACCTTGATATTGAAACGACCTGACATTGATGTGACCTCGACATTGAAGTGACCTTGACATTGAAACGACCGTGACTTTGAACTGACCTTGACATTGAAACGACCGTGACTTTGAAGTGACCTTGACATTGGAACGACCTCGACATTGAAATCACATTGACATTGAAACCGCCTCGGGCTCAGCCGATTCTAGAACCTCCTCGTTGACCTTGACCGTTTCAATATGCATTGTGGTCAAGGTCAATGAGGAGGTTCGAGAATCGACTGAGTCCCTCTACTAGGATACTCAAATTATAGGATTTGCGTAGCTGCGTAAGGGTAAAACACACCTTAGCCAGAGTTCTGCATACTCCATCTATATGAGCAGACCATTTAAGGTTTTCGTTAATTACCATACCAAGGATTCTTGAAGAAGGATCACAGTCGAAGATCTCATTGTTTATTTGTACTTGGGAAATGTGCTTAATCCTATTGTGAAAATATACCAATTTTGTTTTTTGCCTATTTAAATTTAACTTGTTGGACACCACCCAATCGTTAATTTTATTGAATGCTTCATTGGTCACATCACGAACATCACCAACATTTGAAGACCTGTCGACAACACTAACATCGTCCGCATAGAGGACAACTTATTCTACATTTCATAAAATGTTCGGAAGGTCATTTACGTAGATCAAGAATAGCGTGGGTCCCGAGATAGATCCCTGGGGTACACCTCTGTTAATACCAAGGTAGCTGGACTGACAGTTACCGATCCTGCAGATTCAAACCATTTGTTAGCGATACCTCTAACACCATATTGATACAGTTTGTGCAGTAAAATATCATGATAGATCAATGAATATCCCAAGACAAGGCAGGCCGTTGTCCAATGAGTGATGGATGGTGTTCAAATACTCGAAGAGTGCCGTATCGGTACCCCTCTCCCTGCGAAAACCATGCTGGTTAGACGAAAGTCAATTGAAATGGATTAAGTTAATCATTACCCTCCTATTCACAATACTTTCGTATATCTTGGAGAAGATTGTTAGTAAATTAATGGGCCTATAATTTTCTAGATGGTTTTTATCGCCTTTTTTATATATCGGATGAATTCTAGATAGTTTAAGATTTGAAGGAAAAATTCCTTTTTCAAAAGAGAAATTTATTAGGTATGTCAGTACCGGTGCAATTACTGAAGAAACACATTTTACAATAAATGACGCAATATTATCACACTCAGTGGATGACTGAGTACCGAAGGCATTAATTACAGCGATAACATCACCCTCTGAAACAAGCGACATATAAAATGATGAAACTGTGCCAGTCATTTGCAGATTAGCACTAATTTCCGTCCAATTGACTTTATCGTCCAGAATATCAAAGCGCTAGAATATATATGAAAGTGCTAGAAATAATATTTTTATATATAGGAAAGGTGTAAATAGATAGATCATGATAATAATGAAGATTGTTACGCCTTTTACACATTAGTGCAGAGATTAATACTACAATGCCCGTAATTCCTACCTCAAGGATATGTTTCGCTTCTTTTAGACCTGGAACTAGCCAGTAACTCGGGGAGTTAACGAGGGCTTTCTCAATTCAATGTCTTACAAATGGGCGCTATAATATTTAAACCCCTGGAAGTGCGTGGCAATACTGAAACACCTGGCTTTAAGGTAATACGTGCCATTGTAAGTTATAGGATCAAAATTCATATAAAAATTAAAGAAATAAACCTTAAAGTATCAATAAGAATTAAGAGTTTTATTAATAAAATAAAAAAATCTAATAATACAGCGCAATAACTATTACCAGGTGGCTTAACATATTGTTTCAATGTCTTGATATAAGAAAGTATACTTGTACTTGTATATTGCACAAATATAAAATTATATTAATTATTAATACAATAAAATGTTAAAAAGGAATCATTCTATTATTAATAACACCCTATCAACTACATATGTTTCATCGAATGCACGAATCGTCAGGTTGATTTGTGTTATTAACGAACGATTCCTTCAGAGTGTTTATCATATCATTTCGATACAGAAAATAATGAATAATATCATATCTCCCTCACAAATCTCGACCAATACATAAATGTATTGACCGACAAAGCAAGAACGCTTCTATCTCACATATCGGAGACTATGTTTCCAGTGTGTAATAGACAGAAACTTACGTCTAGGCTTTATGCCAATTAAAGAATGTTAAAAAGGAATCATTCTATTATTAATAACACCCTATCAACTACATATGTTTCATCGAATGCACGAATCGTCAGGTTGATTTGTGTTATTAATGAACGATTCCTTCAGAGTGTTTATCATATCATTTCGATACAGAAAATAATGAATAATATCATATCTCCCTCTCTCGACCAATACATAAATGTATTGACCGACAAAGCAAGAACGCTTCTATCTCACATATCGGAGACTATGTTTCCAGTGTGTAATAGACAGAAACTTACGTCTAGGCTTTATGCCAATTAAAGAATGTTAAAAAGGAATCATTCTATTATTAATAACACCCTATCAACTACATATGTTTCATCGAATGCACGAATCGTCAGGTTGATTTGTGTTATTAATGAACGATTCCTTCAGAGTGTTTATCATATCATTTCGATACAGAAAATAATGAATAATATCATATCTCCCTCTCTCGACCAATACATAAATGTATTGACCGACAAAGCAAGAACGCTTCTATCTCACATATCGGAGACTATGTTTCCAGGTTTACATAAGATAGATATATAACAATTTCATGTGTTAATTAGCTTTTATTGACAATAAAAAAATTAAAAAACGAAAATACTTAATCTGTTAATTTTTTTTCACTATTCAGTTACTTATTGGATTCTATTGCGCTGAGTCCTGACCTGTACTTTAAATTACTATCTTCCTCCCTCTCCCTCTCTTGATATATATATATATTTGTGTTTGTGTATAATTGTCAATTTTGCTTTTTATCTAAAATTATTATTGTATTTATTTACAAAGGAAAATTGTTAGTATAAATTCATATGCTATTGCACACGTTTAATTGTAATACCGTCTCTGAAGGGTAGGTATACCTCGCTCACAATAAGAAAGTAATGTTGTAATTTGTACAAGCCCTGAGATAAATGTAATGAGGTGGCAAAGTTAGAGTGCTTTCCCACCTGTTCACAAGCCTGATTCGATACTTTAGTTCCTGACGATAACAATAGAGAATGCTTCTTGGCTTCCTCAACAAAGTACTTTAGTCTTGAAGCACCATACCACCATTTAAGTTCCTCTAGATTAGTTGCTATCGGGTTTAATTCACCAAAACTTTCTCTAGCTTACGAACATGCACCAGGAAACAGGTCACGCTGCTTCTAAGGAGCAATAACGCAAGTCAAACAAAACCCCAATTAAACACAAGTAATACAGAAACTCATTATTCATACCTCGAATAGATAGAGGGTCGCTTAACCAAAATAAATCCCCTTTCGTGGAAATTAAAAAACTCATAAACCAAGATGGAGGTGCTTCTCCACAATCAGCGTAATTTATCGACTAATTATATACAACGTATCTCACAAATCGGCAAATGAAATCTATTGCTGTTGTCTGCTCATGGTCAAAAAATACGAAGACAGCAAATAATTGCAATATTATTATAGCAATTAGTCACAAAAGAGTTAGCATATTTCAAGTGACTTCATTTTGCATCCGAACCCTGCAAAATAACACTAAATAATTCAAAATAGAACGACAAGAATAAAGCTATCGTATCAATATATGTACTTAGGATTGAATAGTACAGATGACGTACCATGTTCTCTAATAATAATAATAAATATTGGATTTATAATAATTTATAATAATAGGATTTTATTAAGAACAGATAAAAAATGCAAATAAATTCATGAATCGCGCAAGGTAGCGAATGCTAGCAAGAAATAAAATTATTTAATTTTAATATTCACATCAAATATTTGCACATATCACAATATACAGTGATGACCATATAGAATACGAAAAAAGCGTAAAATAAACCCGTGTGAATGGTTTAACTTTTGTGTTGTCTGGAAGGGGATCACAGGTAGCAGGTACATTGAATCATCCTATACATGTCGGTGGCAAATATGAAATGTATAGGTTAAATGTGCAGACTTTTTTTTGCAGTATATTAGTGGGTGTATATACAAACATATTTACGAGGTGTGGCAATTAAATAGCGAGACTAGTGTGAGTTATTGCAAATAAACTAATGTCTATCTTTTATCCCCTTAAACATATTCTCCCGTCCCTATCTATACACCGCTGTATACTTGTATCCCATTGTTCAGAACAATGCTGTAGATCATCAGTTGTCAGCCTCTTCATCAATTCTGCCGTTTTTGCTTTACATGTTCAACAGACTGAAAATGTGTTCCTTTTAATGCACTTTTCACTTTTGGGAAAAGATAGAAGTCACATGTTGCGAGGTCTGACGAATACGGAGGATCATCAAGTACAGCAATGCGCTTGTCCGCTAAAAACTGTATCAAATATTGTTATACTTCGTTACTTCGTATATAATAATACAACTGGTAGATATTTTAGATGTTTTAAGTAAGCTTAGTCCTATTATTGACATGGAATTTTATAATTACGTGTCTTTTGCTTCGCCAGAATATGGCAATAATTGAAAATAAAGTTGCTATACCTAAAATAAATAAATATGTATATCCCGCAGTGTCGAAGTTATTAATTGAAAGATAATTACTCTTAGCTAGTAATGAGTACTACAGCGCCTTTAGTCAACAATGCAGCAGCTTTTACGTTTAATAATATCAGATATGTAATTAGTAGAGTTGTGGTAGTAGTAAAGGATGTTGTTATAACTTCGACTATGAAGGGATATTTTTTATAGTCTAAGTTATGTGAATAATTTAGAAAACTTTGGCTGGATTTTTCAACAAGAAGGAGTCCGGTGTTGGATGGTAAAGGTAATTTTAGTATTCGTATTCCTATACTTTGAGGACTTTAAACAAATTCTTACGAATGTGTCACAAGAATTAGTATTGAAATGAAGTGATGGTGATAGTGATGTTATAATTAATGCTATTACGACCAAACGTATTAAGTTAATAATCGATTGTGCGGTACGGCGAGTGTAAGATATTAAAGTGGATTTAGGTCGGAATTTAGCATTAATAAACTTAACAATGAAAAATGCTTTAAGAGAAATGTTTTTTAGAGGCTAGGAAATTCATAAATATCCTGGAGTTTCTGAGACAATAAATCCTAGTCGATCAATTAAGACGGCTTCTCATCTAGAGACAGCTAAATATATTCTTTTAGGTTTTCAAACGAGGAAGAAGGGAAAGTTGGATCAAAATGTGACTAGATCTGATGTGATTAATTTAACTGATATGGCATCAATAATATATACATATATGTATATAGAAGTATTAGTGAATCAATTTTAGTTGTGGTTTTCATGTTGGAAAATTTATTGTTTGTGTTTTATCTAATGTTGAATGTTCTAAATTTTTAATTGAACAAAATTGATTTGTAAGAAAATATTAATTATATTTAATTTTTAAGAAAACACACTACGTTGTCTACGATGAGTTGTATTTGGAGTAATTTAATGAAAAATTTGGGTGTGTATCGATATGAAACTAACGGATCATTTTTTTGGAAGAAGATAAAGACTTTATAGTATCGAGGGTGATGTAGATGAAGTTGTGCGCCTTAGGAGCTGTTACTTATGGAGATATAGAAATTTATAAATATATTAAATATATATGTTGTTAATAAATAACTTAATCCTATTTGTAATATGAATATTTGTTATAAGTATATGTACCTGTTTTTTAATTATAAATGTAGAATTCGTTATATGACATTTGTTAGGTATTCAATAAATATGTTTACTAACTGAAATAAGTATTTTCATTTATTAATATAGATTTATAAGAAGAAAAGTATATTAATAAAAAAATTAAATGATAAATATTAGTGAAAAAAATTTAATATCAGAAAACACTGAAAATCTTCATTTTCATATCTGGAAGAAAGAGTATATATATATTTCCCATGTTGGTGAATTTGAAGTTTATTGGGATGTTATATATAATTTTCTAATTTATCAAGCTTCAATATATTTCCCGGTAATTGTTCACCATACTTATTAGTTTTCAATTTAATATCAGAAAACACGCTGTCAGAATTTTAAATATTTATGACTGCCTTCACTTGTTTACAATCTTCATTTTCATATAAAACATTGCTCAACAACCTATCTAAAACATATGTGAAAGGAATTCACTCATTTTCTTCTTAATTTCGTTAATATATTCATCAAATAATATATATAAATCACTTTCATTAGTTTTCATTTTATTATGAGTTCTGAATGATTTTATTTCCGCGTTCTCCTTGACTAATAAATAATGTATTGCATACAATTTTAAATTAATCTTCAAAGAATTGTGTACATATAAAATACCATCAATCAATGTTATCACTTTTTCTCTATTATCCGCAAATTCTTCCACATGAATATATGTATATATATATATATATATATATATATATATATATATATATATGTACGGGTAGATGGATCTTGTTATTTGATAACTTACTATGCTATCTCTATTACGAATGCTGTACTTCGATACATAGCGAATATGAGAAGTATAACAATTCCTTTCAACAAATACATTATATATCTCACATTTCTTAAATCTAAATTATTACTTGTATTATCTGTTTTAATTCTCTTTGCCTTGCATGTGTCGATATCTATTATCTCCATAAGTAAGTTCTTCAGCACAATATTCACATTCAAACATTTTGATTACACTCAATGAATACTCATTGAGTATATATACCCTAAATTGAAACTACACTACGAAAACAGAAAGTTGAACTGTTACTCAAATGAAACAAGCATCTACTTATAAACCTCATATCATCAAAGGTTTGCTACTAGCATGGAGTAGGTACCTTCATCCAAACCTCCCACCTCTTCTCATCAAAGGCAATATCAAACATGCTCGACCCAATTACTACTGGCATAGTCTAAGAATCTTCATCTGAACCTTTTACTGACATTTAAATGGGTGAATAATCTTTAAATTGAAATTTAATTTCTAAATAATAATTACTTCAACATATTATTTTCATATATACATTTAATAACTAAATACTACTCCAAATCATTAACATAATCTTCTGTTGTTAATGTAATTGTTTCGGCGTCAAAGTCAATGGCATTATAAATGTCCTTTTCATTCTCGTTTTCAATGATTTCTACTATATCATCTTTACCTTCTTCTATATATTCTCTTCATCTTCTTCCTGTTCCACATCTTTTTTCTCTTTTCCAATAATTTCTTCTACATTATCATTACTTTCTTTATATTCCGCATCGTCTTCCATATAATATGCCCTTATTTCCCAAGAAGTAATTATACAAGTAATGTAAATACAAAAAATTCAACTGAATGGAAAATCCTAAGGGGTGTTTCAGATAGATGACTAGAAGTCATCCCCTGCTCTAACACCAAACCCTTAAAGTTATAAAGAAATATAAATAACAAAGGAATTGCCTAATACTAAGAACTATTAAAAACCTAACCTAATTGAATTATTCTGCCCGTGCACACATATCGTCATCAATACTTTCCGACATACTAAGTTCCAGAACATCATCATCACTAACCTCTATTCCAATCTTTTCTAAAGCCTAAATTCTAAATAATAATTCGAATTGATGTTCTTGTCTTAACACAACGCTTCACTCACATCACTAATTTTAACTGTTTTTAAAATAAAACGAGCATCGGCTTATAAACCTCTCGTCTAAGAGCGACATTACCTTGACTGGGACATTGAAACGCCCTTGACCATGATATTAAAATCCTCTCGATATTGAAATAACCTTGGCCTTGAAACGACATTGGAGTCTTCTACATTGAAACGACCTCGACCTCGGAAAGACACCACTTGGAAGCGACCTTGACCTTCTAATCATCATAACCTAGATATTGAAACGACCTTATTCTTGAAATGTCCTTACAATGAAATACCCCGATCAAGAAATTGCCTTGACCCTGAAATGACCCCGACCTTGAAACGACGGTGACATTGAAATATCATTGACATGTAATCCATCTCGGGCTCAGCCAATTCTAAAAACCTTCTCATTAACCTTGACCGTTCCAACATGTCAAGGTCAATGAGGATGTTCGAGAATCGGCCGAACTAAATAATTTTTCGAAATTTCTATCTCAATTGATTGTTTCATTATTTTGAACGATCGTGTAATGTTATAAGATAGTTTCATTTCTTCGTGTGTGTTTTTATGTGCTCTGTCGCGCATGTCTGGCTTCGAGATTTAACTAGAGGGTCATTGGATATTAATCTTTCGATCATGGAGCACTCATATATCATTAGTCATTCTTGATTATATAGTACCTTGAATTGTATTGGATAATTTCGCATTCGATGGTAAACGCACAAATTATCGCGTTAGCGGATTAATAGGCGTTTCGGAAGGCTACAATTCTACCCTTCAAATGTGAGTTTCTTTTTTGATGTCGCCATTTTAAACACATGCTTCTACCTTTTAATTGCTTCTCTTGTTGTATAATTTTAGGCTACTCGGTACTAACCACATACCGGATTTTAGTACCAATTTATCTTAATCATCCCATATTTTGTTTCTTTTGGAGATACTTACATAACAAATAATTGTCATTTTGGCCTCCAAGAGTTAGTAGGAGTGCCATAAAAATGGACGCTCGTTTCTATGTTAAAATACAGCCCTTTTCGTGTATATATATCATACTAATACTCTAGTTAACTTGTAACTAATTATAAGCCCTTGCGTATATAGTAATACACTCTGTCCCTATATTTAGCTTATTTATTTATTTTTATTTTATCTCAAGGTTATGTGATTCTGCACCGTATTTATGAAATATGGGTTAAGATAAACGCAAAAAAATTAAAGTATCTACGGGCTATAGCCCGATAAATCAAATCCATACTAATTAAAAATGTATGTTATAAATGTTTCAATTCCAACTTAAAACTTTATATGATATATCTCGTATGTAACACTGACTCTCCCTAATCTTGAGTAACAATTAATGATATTTACTATAAATATATTTACTAATTTAATATTCAAAAGAAAATGTACATGATACTTTGAATCTCTCTATGTTTAGTGACTAAGATTTTTTTATAATATTAAACTATATAAATAAAAGATTTAATTTTCTAATTAAACATTATATTGTAAATTTAAAAAACCAAATCTTTATACTATTTAACAATGGACATATTTCTTTTTATTTGAATTTATTTAATATTCCAAACTGAATTGGTTTTATACTCATTAATAAATAAATAACTGTTAATATTATAAGTATTTCAAAAACTTTCGTTCTAATTTTCTAATTTTTGCCATTTTATCAATTTAATTTACATAGTTAATTATTCTACCTTTTATTTGTATGACTTTTATACTGTCCATTTGTACAATATTTTCCTATCTAAAGGCCTTTTACTCCCTTGATTAACCGCCTAAATTATTTTAGTCCTTATTCACAATATTGATGACATATTGTAACACGCTTTATTACACTAATGCTTAGTGTAGATTGTAGCACTGGAAGCCCATATTGCTTATCTTATCAAGTTATAAAAACTTAAGACTCTTTGCTACTCATAGAAAGAAACGAGACAGAACATTCGGATAGTAGGGGGGAAGGGTTCCTGTAAGAAAGTTCTTGAGGGGCACCACAGCGATTCGTCCCTAGAAGTACTATCGCTAATATTGAAGCACTAAGATCCAATACATGATAATGATGTAAAAACAAGGTTGGGCAAGACCCCAACAAAAAATATAAAATAAACGCTAAGGTGTAATGGCGAAGCAAACTCGTTAACACTGGTTAACTAACTTATTTATTAATAAAACAAAATGGTAAAGTTGAACTATCACTCAGTTGCACCAGGACTTACTCTCCGATCCTGGTATACAGAATTTCAAATTTTCTATTAAATACCATAAATTTTGAAAAGAATGATTAAGGTGGCTATCCTGATGTTACAGAATTACAATTAATACAATATAGACATTTTTTTCTTCTTACTCAATTAACAAAGGATGGATACGTATGCAACTTACAACTTTTACATTTACCTTATGTCGATAGGCTTATTTGTTTATAAATAATAGACACAATAAGACTTACGTGCATGAACTGAAGCTCCATTCACCAAATATGTTGAGTAACAAATGATTTTCTAATAACGACTTTGAACTAATTAACTAAACAAAAATAAAACTAATGTTCATGAGCTAAGGGCCCACTCACAAAATATTATAGATAATAAATAATTTGCTAATAACTAATTTAACTACTTAGGTAAATACTTCCACGATGGATACGATCCATTTACATTAAAACGAAATGACTGATAAAATAAAAACTAACATTTATGAACTGACACTTTCAAATTAATTCCTTAATCTAGCAATCTAAACAACTGGGGGATCTGCAGTGAGACAGTCTGTAGAGTGTTCGAGTCCAATAACTGTTGGATGATTACTCAAGCTAGTAATGGTCTCCATGCAGACACACCGATGATCTTGGGGCGAGGTAATCCCTAATGCACGTTGGTCAGAGTGATGAGAAGGTCTTCAGTTTTCAAACGATTTACTCTCCTTTGTGGAGGAAAAGTGTATTTTCGATGGTAAGGTAAAAAATACGTCAATGATGTTTGGGGGGTTCTAACAAGGTTTCGAACTAACAAAATGGCATCAGGCTTCCACAGTTGTGGTCTTCAACAAAGAATTTTCTAAAAAACAACTAATTCGTATTTGTCGAACATCACTTTAGATTTAGCACAATCTGACAATCGTTGTACGAATAAATATTTTAATGGAATGTGGCTATAAACGCGTGCGCTAACAAATACAACGAGAACAAAAGTGTATTTCGAAGATTCCTTTCATCTCACTCAATAGCCAAGAAAGCAAAGAAAAACAATGTAAAAATCGAAGGTAACATGGTAAAACCTAGAAAATTGTCATCGAAGTCAGAAAATTGTAATTAGCGTACCTAATTAACGAGAAATCAATATCAGAAGATATCATCTTTGCCTAAACCGTGTACGAATGTATTGCTAACAGGACCTCCGTAAGTCAAATAGAATATAATAAAAATTTGCCTTTACGAAATCCAAGAGATTGATGGATGACAGTTACATTGGATCAAATAAATTTCACAAATAATGTAAAAGAGTTACAGTGAAGTTCACGAAATTTGAGAGAGACAACTCTCGTTCTACAACCACAAAAAAATTTGCTAAAAAAACTTGCTAAAAAATTTTAAAGAGGGAAGATTCCCAGAAACTTGACTCGACATACTTCTGAGAGATACAGCGAGACTGATCTGCAGCTCTGACCAACTGTGCATAGTAACGGGAAAAGCAAGAAAAGTCCGGGACATCTTAGAGCATAGAAAAAAGAATGCCACCATCCACACAGTCCACACACAAATCAGAGCAGCTCGGTCCTAAAACCAAAACTAGGGGCCCTTCGGCATTCGGCTGGTACAGAGGATAAATGAAATGAAATCGCATTTGGTCGTAAGCAAGTCCTCGGAACAAAGTATATGCTTTAGGACAGAGTTACCAACACTTCAGTGTCACAAAGTCCCTAGAGTAGGGGGAAGATAAAGTTACATGTAACATCGAAAAAAGCACAAACTGTACGGAGTTCATTATGTACGGTAGCGAAAGAAGAGTGGCGCTGTTCTAAAGCATGGACAACATCCCGCCAGCACACACAACGCACCAACGAAATGGTCGCTGCAGGTGAAAGACTTATCATGAAGCGACAAATGCTCAAAAAAAGAATTAAAGGACAACTAGAGTAAGGTACCTTACTAAAGTTTGCAGAATGTCATTCGAAAAAAGGATTTGGAAAAACTAGATAGGAAGTAAGCTGTCTGAAACATCCATACTGCATTTAAACTACTGTTCTGCTCTACACCAGAGAAACAACAAAGAAAAATCCTAACTAAGAAGGTGAAAACCAAAATGTTACGACGAAAGGAGTCATAATCATATTCTTAAAAAAAAGCCAGAAAGAGACGGGAAAGGCAGAATTCCAATCCATTTAGGGTAATATGGTATGTCGATGACTTTTATTGATGATATACCATCTCCCTACAATAGGTCAAATCCTGAAAAGCACAACTTGAGGATCAAACTAACATACCCTACTAGCATTTGCAATAGTCTACGAACTGATGCACACACAAGGACATCGAACATAGAATGCGGATGTAGCAGAGTCTTATTAGTCGCATTTTACAACAAGATTATTCGGTAGGAATATTCGTATACCCTCGCTACATGCAAAGATTACAATATAAATAATAAGATGACGGTGACATAGACTGAGCTATGGTCCGTCTGTTGACGTAAATGGAAGGGATCAACTCTCCGACGAAGGTTATAAGTATGAGCACTGCGACGATAATCTTGGAGAATTCTCGCCAGAATATTCCGATAAAAATTAGCAATGACGGGTTTCTTTTCGTCGACTGAGAATTCGACATTATGCTCTTCAGGAGGTGCACAAGTTACTCCCTCACCGTCAATGGAAACTTCCCGGCTAAAATTAATGAAGCTAGGGGTCACACCGGTCACCTAATGCTTGGCTGAACGAATGGCAAAGCCAATTTTGGACAAAAGTTTATCCCATTTTCGGCGATTGTTCTCTACGTAGGCAGTGTGCATAGTTTTTATTACTTAATGGACCCGTTCAGTGGAGATACCCTAAGGATGGTAATTTGCCGTAAAATCTAGAGTTATGTGATAAGGTTTGACGAAATCCTGCATCAGCCTTCTGCAGAATTGCATCGCATTATCCAAAATGAAAGATGTTGGAGTTCCAAACAACGATAATACATACTCCTCTAAAATCTGCATGACATTTTTGCGGTAACGCTACGAAGGGGGAATTGTATTTCGAACTTACTGAATGTGTCGCAAAATACAAGGATGCGAGCATAAACTTTGCTAGAACGGGCTAGAAGTTCTATCAGATCGGCATTCATAATTCGCCAAGGCCTCGATGTGGTTACGACCTTGCTCAACAAATGGCAATCGGAGCTCCTTTTTCGGGTTTAGTACGACGATACACTGTGTAATACAGTAATACTTTCGTGAAATGCGTACTTTCATCTTAGACACGACACCATGACCAGATGTAGAGTCTTCATGACATTGTCTGATGATGGCAAGGAGTTCGGCTTTAGGGACGACTAGTTTTAATCCATCTGAGTGATTACCAAGTTCGTGATTACGAACTGGACCATATTTCCACAGTCGGTCATGTTCAATTGGCCATAAAGGAAGGCTCTGTGGACGATATTGAACCTTACTAATTATACGATGTACTACTCATAATCGTATGGCATTAAAGGCAATTACCAACGAGCTGATCGTTCTCGAAAGTCTTTGGGACGATAAAGCCACAAAAGGGAATGGCAGTCATTGATGACTTTGAAGTGAAACCCCTTTAAGTAACGGCGTTGTTTTTACACAGATCAAAAAACGGCAAGTACTTCACGCTCCGTTGCGCTGTACTTTCGTTCCGCAAGGGTCAGAGAGAGAGACAGGTAACAAATTACTTTATTTCCATCGTCCAAATACTACGATGGCTCACAGTGAGATGCATCAGTAGCGATATGGAAGGTTCGAGAGAAATCAGGACAAGTTAGTGTACGTGCTGACACTAGACAATTTTTCAACGTTTTAAACGCCAACTCGCATTCAACACTCTAACACCATTTCTCCCTCTTTCTCATTATCATTAGAGTAATTAGGCGAAAAACCATTGCAGGGTAATCCTTGCACCACTTGCGATACAAACTACAGGTTCCCACAAAACGATAAACCTCCTTACTAGTTCGTGATGGGGGAATACTCAAAGTAGACTCCATTTTTTTCAAGAACGGGTCTCAATCTTAACCGTGAAAACGGTCAAACATAATTCGCAGTTTTCAAATGGGATTCTAAATCCTCACTAGCGATAACGATATTATCTAAATATACAAAGACGGAGGGTTATAGCCCAGGACCGAGAATCGAGTCCATCAAACTCTGCCAAGTTCCAGGAGCATTTGTAAGACAGAAGTTCATACCCTTAAAACGATATAGTTCCTTGGGGACGACAAAGGCGGTATTATCACGTGAGTCTTCAGCAATAGGTACTTGATGCTACCCGCTCAGAATATCCAACGGGCTATGGAATTTAACACCTTTCATGACGGAGGAATTTAAAGGCATACTTACGAGTGACGGCATTTAGCTGACGATAACAACGCAGAAGCGCTGAGTATCATCCTTCTTTAGAACGATACAAACCGGAAAGGATCGACAACTTTTACAAGGTTCGATAATGTCGGAATAATAACGCTGCTTAATAGGTTTTGTGTCAGGAAGCACCTCGATAGAATGACTTATAAAGTTCGTATGTCCCACACTGGGATTTATGTATCTTTTTTCTGCTATAACCTGATCTAATGCAGAGCGTTGTGCATTCGAAATATAAGGAACACTACTTACGCTTTGAATGGATACATCGCAAGCTGTTTTCTAGAAATGCCAATAATCGTTACGTAAATCCGGGACAAGCAATCTAATAATCAACACCCAAGATTAACTTTTGAGATAAATTGGAGATCACCAAAATGGTCTTTACTGTCCAACGTTAAGTGCTGAGATAACACCGTTACTATAACAATTCCGATAAATGGCCACAGTATACTCCTAACTTGTATAATAAGACATAACGGTCTCTTCAGAGCAAGAACCCATTAGAACCAGAGCCCAATAGACCAGATAAAAAAATCCCGTAATAGAAGCAGTCGTACAAGGTCGTTGATTGCCCGTTACTCGTGGTATGACAAGTTTAGATAAATTAAATGTCTCTCTATATTGGTCGAGACTACACCTCTAGGAGTAATCACTCGACCTCCTAACGACCCCGGAAGAGTTTTCCGAATACTTGGTACACTACATTAAAACAAAAGAACCGCCGCGAAAGGCATGACTATCCTGATCACAATTATAACAACGTAAAGAACGGATACGAACCGCATTGATAGAGACTGCTGAGCGAGAACAGAATCCGGAAACATTGGAATCCGAAGTATGAACGCAGGCCAAATCCGGTTCAATATAATTAGTACATCGGCGGGAAGGCGGTTTGTAATGATCCGTCCGATGCTTTTCTAGTTCGAGTTTGAGAACTCGTCCTCTAACTCGCAATACTATTAACGATAGGTAGCTGCATAGTATAGAAAGTAGCTAAATTACGTAATAGTAAAGTTAATTGCATATCTTCGGACAATTGCCTATATCGCCTAAACATAGCTGATATGCTAGAGTAATACTGGACGAAACTGTAATTAGGATCCTGCGTTCGACTTTGAATGTCTTCGAAAAGTCTAGCTTTGTAATCGGGGGTTCATTGTGTTTGATAAGTATGTCCCGCACAGACTCAATTAGAACTTTTATGTCAAGATGAACGAAACAATATCATAATGGCAGACTCAAACAATTGCTATTCGGAAGCTTCATGAACGATTCGAAGTTTGAAGTACGTGGTACAAAAAATTGTGTACTGAGTCACGAGGATCACTATCAAATTCAAGCTGTCACTCCTGAAGTAGTTGCGATCGAGAAGTAGAATTATGACATAAAATAGTGTAAATCATGTAAAACGAATCAGAGAAGGTGGAGTCAGGAAGTGAACTTTGCTCAAGTGCCGACACGACTGGATTCAATAAGTCCGGCATAGCTTGAGTCGCTGAAGCTTTCGTGCATTCAATTTCGTCTAGACGCTCCCACAAAATTGCTAAGAGGGTTTGTTCGTTCTCATGTTCCTCAGTTGACACAACGGAAGTAAGGCAACCGATTCGATTAATTATATGATGTATTCGCACCCGAAGTGTATCTAACTGTTGAGATTTCCAACCTCACGATAACTCACACGCATTTCGGAATCGATAGCTTTGGCTCGAAATATTTCTAACTCAGGTTCTACGTCTATTTAAAAGTCTGAATAAATCAGAGTAGCGTTGACATTCTCTCTACGTAACAACGATCCCTGTTGACTGCGCAGCTGATCCAATGAACTAGAACCACCGGTATTTAAACCTCTAAATTTAAATTTATATATAAGTTTATTTTTTCGAAGACATTCCGCCTCAATAGCCCACGATGTTGTCGCCATGATGTCAATTAGACAATCAGGATTACGTTACACGGTCAAAATAAACATGCAACAATATATTTTAGATTTTATATATTTTTTTATCATTAATAATAAATACTTATATGGTAAACTTTTTATCACTTGTATGTAAATTAATTTTACTTATTTCTAACTTAAAATTCACTGGCGTTAACACTTTAATCCTTGTTCTATTATACAGTATCTTCGTAAGTATTTTATAATTCTACTACTTTTATTTACCTTTCTCATGTATCCTTTGTTTTTAGTGAAACTATACGTCTTCACTATGCAATGGACTTTCTTGATTTCAAATAGAACTCCTTCTTATAAACTTTAACATGGAAAATTAACCCACCAATCCCAAATTAAAATAAACAAAAAAGAATCAAATTTTTAATAATACTGTTAATCCTTAGTAAAAAATTTTAATAATAATCATTCATTTCTACTTATTTTCTAATTTCTTATTTCTTTTAGTCCCATAAAATGTATATTTTTAAAATTAAATATTCGAATTTACCGGTATTACCATAATTCTCCCTTTACGTACATAGTATACATTCAACTTTTCATAATATAATTTATAATAATATTAATACCTTGAACTCTTGTATTTATAATTTCCTCATTAAATTATATATAATGTTATTAAAGCCATCTTATCCCTTTTAGTACACTATTTTAATTATATATTTTACCCACATAAATTAGATTAATAAATTTTACCTATTCTTACTGTGATTATTTTGAAATTCATTATATCCTAAAATCTTTTTGACATTTTCTTTCGATTCCCACGTTTAAGCAATCTTAGTTTTACTTATATTAATTGAAAGTTGTACTATATTAGGTTCGATGTCTACTATGAACAATTTAACAAGAATTTGTGCTTATTCTTTATATACAATGATTACCAATACTATCTAATAATATAAGGTTTTATATTACATCGACACAAAAAATTATGTTTTGGCAATATTTATTTAAGAATCTATGTATTCTTTGTTATATTTTCACATGTGTTTAGAATTAAGTATTATAGTACTTCACATATTTACTTCACCGTTTTAGTGCTAGGAGATTTTAAGAATCCGTGTCGAATTGTGCCATGCAACGCAATACCTCTTCGTTCATTCGTCTGCTAGAAATGTCTGTCGACGCGATCGCGTTGCTCGTTTTCTTCGTCGAAATATGCCGCTCGCACTTCATTTCATCAGTCATATCAGAAACGTTATACTAAACACTGAAAAGTTTGCGAAATATTCGTGTTTTACGTGATAAAATTCTGTAATATAGGATTTGGTTTTCCAATTCAAGAGGTAATTTATATATTAGTTCCTTCTAATTAACAGATATGGGTGACGAGTGTACTTCCATGGAGCGGTAGTCCAAATATGGGTGGCAGACGTTAACACGTTTGCTACCCATATTTGGAATACCGTTTGATTATTTAATATTCGTGTATCCCTTGTATGGCAACGGATACGATAAAGAAAAGAACGAAGTCAAGTTGTAGACCTAATTCAACTTTTGAATTTGACGATAGCAGTAGTAAGATCGTTCCAGTCTCAAAAAAAGAAGAATAGACATTTTTGATACATCTAGTAGCGAAGATAGTATTCCATGCACTTTTATCTGTTCTGTTACATCTGTAAATACTTCTATCGATGATATAAGTGAACAAAAAAATTTACTGAAGACACTGGGCTTCTGTCATCGCCAACTAAGGAATCTAAACCTATCGGTTATTTTAATCTATTCATCGATTCATTCCTGCTCACATTAATGGTTAGCGAAACGAATAAGTACGCCTAACAACTAATAAAATCACGTGAAATTACCCAAGAATCTTGAATGAAACTATGCAAACCAATTACCTTGTCTTAAATAAAGGCATTTATAGCTGTTTAATTGAAAATGGAGATAGTAAGGTGACCAACATTTTTTCATTTATCTAAAATGTTTTTGCAAAATATATTCCAGCTTACATATCAATGTTTTTTGACTTAGTCGATAATAAAGAATGTTTCCCACCAGGCCATGAAAAGTACGACTTATGCATAAAATTTATGCTAATAATTGAACAAGCGAATAATGTACTCAAATTGTACTACAAACCGCATTTGGGATTATCTATCGATGAATCCTTGGTCGGAACTTTATACCATTCACTTTACGACGCAATATCTAAATATTGTTTTTCCTGTTATAAAGGTGCTACAGTAAAAACTGATAATACTAAGTAGCGAGAACATGGACTTGGATACGATGTCGTTATAAATTTATTAGAGCAAAGCTAGTCTTTAAATAAAGGGCATTATGTATTTGTCGATAATTATTTTAGTAGTATCTCCTTTTTCCAAATATTATAGCAACATATGCTCGAGATAGAGAAGTACTTTTGTGTGGATACCGCGAAAATAAGTTCGTAAAAAAACCTGTATTGTTAATTTTGACGCATGCTTCAAATGAGAATACGATTGTAATTAAAAAACGAACTGAAAATGAAAAAAATAGAGTAAAACCATGCATCGTGACTATTATAACCGTCATATGGGAGGAGTTGACAAAGCGGACAAAATGTTATATGTCTATCTATATCCATACAATAAAATATTGGAAAATAATTACGTTTCACATCATTGCCCATACGGTATTCAATTCATATCTATTTTATAATAATTAATTAAAGAATTAATATATTATTAATTGTTTAGTGGTATTGTTTTTATTTTTACATTATTAATTACTTTTGAAATTCATTTTGACTTGGGTTCTCCTGTTGGACAATAAATATGTTATTACAAGGATGTTAGTAAAAAGAAACTAATGACTCGATTGGAATTTATATCAAGTATTATATCTGAAATAGAGCATGAGTGAATA
The DNA here is from genome assembly GCA_031893035.1 of Dermolepida albohirtum. Classification (NCBI taxonomy): domain Eukaryota; kingdom Metazoa; phylum Arthropoda; class Insecta; order Coleoptera; family Scarabaeidae; genus Dermolepida; species Dermolepida albohirtum. The sequence goes on along the minus strand of JAVIWB010005287.1, from coordinate 52,211 downwards.
CAAGTTAAAAAACAACATACGGTAAGTGATGATAGAATATTTGGCCTAATGAAACTACCAGAAATTTAAGACAGTGAGTAGTTTGTAACAGTGAAATTACCGGTATAAAACGATCGAATTTAAATTGTGTGCATTGCGAAAAAGGGCTTCAGCCATTACGTCTTCATAAACAAGTCTGTTTTAAAAATAATTTATGTCATGACTATAATTTTAAAGTCTTTAATACATAAAAATACATAAAGAAACAAGAGCAATTCGTGAACTAAATAAAAGACACTTCTAAACATGACAATGAACATTAGAAATCTTGTTTTATATCTATTATAAATAAAATATTATATTATGTTTTTTATATTTTAAAATATGTTGGCAACATATTTGTACTTATGTACTATGCGGAAGTTTATGTAAATAAGAGGAAATTCAACAAAAAGAGCTTTTTATGTAAGTTGTTTACGACTATTGAAAAAAAAATAGTAATTAAGTGAGGAGACTCTGATATAACTCGCAACGAGCTAATTCGGAACCAAACATCGCGACACACCGCAGTAGGCGAATAGCGCGATCGCGCTGCGTGGCGTGAAAACGGTAAACATGTGTAAAATTCAGACCTGCTAAAAATTTCAAATATATACAGAGCGTTCTTAAATTTCGTGGTCTATATTTTTGTATGCTTTAATTCCCAGTTATAAAACTAATTTATCTTATAACACGTGTTGGTAATACATCACAATTATACGAGGGTAGCCGTTTATATTCCAGAATCCGATCTGATGATTGTATCGTGACGTTTGTCATTTTTGACAATATATTTACCTCGACAGTTTTATTATCCGGTCGCTGTTTCTATTGTTGACACTACTTGAAAATTTTATGTCAGCGGAAAATGGAACGTTCCTACACGTGAAGAATAAACTTCGTGGTCAACGGTTTTCTACGCCAGAAGAGGCAGTTGAGGCATTCAAAACTCATATTTTAGAGATACCACCTTCACAGTGGCTGCAATGTTTTCGGATTGGTTTAAACGAATGCAAAAATCCATTAATTTTCAAGGAGAATATTTTGAAACGCAATAAAACTATTTTCGATAATAAACAATTTTTTTGTTGGCTATTCCCAAAATATAGGGCTGCTCTCGTATATACATACATATATGCAGATTAATTTTCCCGTGCTCTAAGCCGCGTATGAGATCTTGTTGAAACGTGGAGAGAACTATCCTTCTCAGACGGAATCCGCGGCTTAGAATCCAAGAAAATACATATTCATCATACGTGAGCGAAAACATCAACAAACAAGTGTAGCACATATATATGCATAGTAATAATTCACTTAAATGTTCAAACATATGCACTTATTAAGTAAATTAGAAGTTAGTCCAGTTTTTCCTTTCTTCTGCTTAATGTAGTTGAAGTTAAATAAGATTTTACGTTTCTTTTTCAGGTATAAAACGTGTCGAGAAATTAGTAATAATTCACTTAAATGTTCAATCATTTGCACTTATTAAGTAAATTAGAAGTTAACCAAGTTTTTCCTTTTATCTGCTAATATAGTTGAAGTTAAATAAAATTTTACGTTTTTTTTCTATATGAAACTTACGTAAAATTAGATTTCACTTATGTTGTATATTACGTCTAACGTATTATATAATTCTGGAAAGTACATGTGCTTTACCAATTAAGCCACCAGGCAGTGTAACTTCGAGTCCTTTAACACGCCATAAATCCTATTATGGAACAGATCTAATATTTATTTAAAAACCCGCAGTTCGGTTATGATGTCATAATTATATATAAATATATAAATTAGTTTCACGATGGGAAATTTTAATGAAAATTATATTATTTTTTGCTACTCCATCGTTAATTAAATACACAGAAATTAATTAAAAATTTCTGCGCAAATAGAGGTTCGAGTCCTTCTCCAGCGTAGAAATTTTTAATTAATTTCTCTGTATTTAATTAACGATGGAGTAGCAGAAAATAATATAATTTTCATTAAAATTTCCCATCGTGAAACTAATTTATATATTTATATATAATTATGACATCATAACCGAACTGCGGGTTTTTAAATAAATATTAGATCTGTTCCATAATACGATTTATGGCGTGTTAAAGGACTCGAAGTTACGCTGCCTGGTGGCTTAATTGGTAAATCAGTCGTCTAGAAAACGGCAGATAGAGGTTCGAGTCCTTCTCCAGCGCAGAAATTTTTAGTTAATTTCTGTGTATTTAATTAACGATGGAGTAGCAGAAAATAATATAATTTTCATTAAAATTTCCCATCGTGAAACTAATTTATATATTTATATATAATTATGACATCATAGCCGAACTGCGGGTTTTTAAATAAATATTAGATCTGTTCCATAATACGATTTATGGCGTGTTAAAGGACTCGAAGTTACACTGCCTGGTGGCTTAATTGGTAAAGCAGTCGTCTAGAAAACGGCAGATAGAGGTTCGAGTCCTTCTCCAGCGCAGAAATTTTTAATTAATTTCTGTGTATTTAACTAACGATGGAGTAGCAGAAAATAATATAATTTTCATTAAAATTTCCCATCGTGAAATTAATTTATATATTTATAATATAATTATGACATCATAACCGAACTGCGGGTTTTTAAATAAATATTAGATCTGTTCCATAATACGATTTATGGCGTGTTAAAGAACTCGAAGTTACACTGCCTGGTGGCTTAATTGGTAAAGCAGTCGTCTAGAAAACGGCAGATAGAGGTTCGAGTCCTTCTCCAGCGCAGAAATTTTTAACTAATTTCTGTGTATTTAATTAACGATGGAGTAGCAGAAAATATTATAATTTTCATTAAAATTTCCCATCGTGAAACTAATTTATATATTTATATATAATTATGACATCATAACCGAACTGCGGGTTTTTAAATAAATATTAGATCTGTTCCATAATACGATTTATGGCGTGTTAAAGGACTCGAAGTTACACTTCCTGGTGGCTTAATTGGTAAAACAGTCGTCTAGAAAACGGCAGATAGAGGTTCGAGTCCTTCTCCAGCGCAGAAATTTTTAATTAATTTCTGTGTATTTAATTAATGATGGAGTAGCAGAAAGTAATATAATTTTCATTAAAATTTCCCATCGTGAAACTAATTTATATATTTATATATAATTATGACAACTTTGACCTTGTATTTACTTAAATCATAAAAGCTGTTTGCAAACTACAAAGGAATTCAGAAAAAAGTAAGTAAAGAAGAAATGGTAGATTTTAGTAGAGATTGTGGTTGACTAAATTAATCAATTAAGGTTAATATAATCCCTTGTCGTAATAATTTTCGAATCCCGTATATGTATTTTGACAACTAAGCTGTCATCATCAGCAGGTAATTAATCGCAGTGTCGCACCTGAAGCCACGGTAAAATCCGCACAAAGACAAAGTCCGTACTAAATTTACACCATCGAAAGCGTATACAGAATACGAAAATTATTGGGAAAGGTTATATTATATATTAACCTTTATTGATTAAACGAAAAAATAGTAATAAAGGACGAAAACGAAAACAAAAAATAATAAAAATAAGAAGAACAGACAGAAATAAGATGATGGTAGAATTTAAATAATAAATTAAGGGCTTGTATTGTGTAATAAAATATTTTAAAATATAGATGCTACATGGAAATGTACAGGTAAATTGACTAGCAACGTTACCGGTCCGAGAATTGTAGATTTCCCGTTATAGTTTTATTGCTACTGCTCGGACGGAGCGTGAAATTGAAAAAGTTTGTTATAGAAGGGCCATACCGTTATCTACTCATTCCTACTCTTCAATTACAAATGAACTCTTCATATCTCTTATGGCAAAATAATTACAGAAACACGGTCACTCAAATTTGCATGATATGTAACTTTAAATATTGAATTCTGTTCACCAACGAATTATTCTTATTTAGTCTCTCTGTATGTTCCCTTTTTCTCGAGAGAGAGAGAGAGGGAAAGAGAGGACACAAAAGGTACTGTTGATTAAAAGAATTATTATGTTTTATCTATTGCAATTATTAATTCAATAGGAATTTGTTTGTTATATTCAGATTCTAAATCTCCTTGTTTTCATCACGTACCGTCAGGCTGTAAAAAAACTAACCCTAATCGTTTTCCAAGAAAGGAAGTACCTAGAACTAAACGCGTTTTAATAGGCTCAGTAACTTTCCATTGTCTCATCTTCAATATTAATTTAATTCTTTTAAAGTAATTTCTGATCGTCATTCACTTTTATGTCTTCATCGACTGAGAGATCTCAGGGAGGAATAGCTAATTGGCAATTATGTCTAATGACGTATTATTACGAGGCCGTTCGTTGAAAGGGTTCCGAAAATTAAAATTTGTCTAATAACTGTAATATTCAATAACGTACACACGCAACCCCAGCGTCTCGTTGAAGCACGTTTAGTCCCACTACTCATAGTAATTAATCGTACGGATGAATGGAAACTAGTTATTCCAAAACCGGAACACATATTATAAACTGTTCCATGAAGTACCTATGGACCTCATGGATTTGATGGCGTGTCGAAAACCATAGCATATCATGGAAGTACTATTGACTTAAGTTACATGCTGATGTCTCCTCTTTCATTCATTAATGTACGGTGTGTATTAGTACCAAAACTGAGCAACTGGGACATATGTTGTAAAGTAGTACCTGCGTCAAGACCTAGATAGATTACAAGTGTCGATTTGATTGGACTACTGACTCAATCTAGTAGGTCCGTAACTCAAAAATTCCCTTTCAAAAGTGGTTGTTTTTTCGGTGTCCACTTACGCATCATGGCATGCTGGCTACGCTCGTTTAAACTGGAACTACCTATCCCTTTTCGTTCCTGAGATATTCGCGATTGTTTGCACGAAAATGTTCTCGCAATCCGAAACCTACTTTCAAAAGTTATCCTTTTTCGGTGTTCACATAATATTTATAATCAAACTGTAAATTCAGCTTTAATTAAGAGAATTAGTAAAGAATATAAATAGCATAGATTTTAAAAAATTTTAAGGCACTGCAATAAAATTTTCGGCTATTTGCCAAATATAAAAGATTATTTTAAAAGGAATCATAAATATAAATTATTAATAACACATTATCTACTACATAAATGTTTCAAAAATGAAAAATGTAAAAGAGATGAAGATGGTAAAGCCAATATAGACATACATTAAAACTGCAGATTCAGTGTTGTTAAAAATTACATTATTTGTGCCTATATAAGCTTTAGTCATTTAGGCATATATATATATATATATATATATATATATATATATATATATATATATATATATAAGCAAGTTATAAATTGAATTTTAATAAAGACTGTAAATAGCAAACTCCCACAGTCATGAATTTACGAAAATTTGTAATCCCAGAAAAAACTTGAGTGAATAATGAGTGAGAGTAAATACAGAAGGGAATTGTATTTAAAAATAATCTCTCTAAGGGTTTATATGTGAAAGTGTTCCTCCCTAATTTTTCTCAATAAATTTAATTCTAAATGACACAGGTAAATCGTATGTATATATATTATACCTATAATATTATAATTCATTTTATTTTCGTATTATAGATGATGCATTTAAAATTTTCTATCACATTCCTTAGAAGATAAAAAAAAACGAACACTTATTTTTCTTTCCTGATGCATATGTACGCACTTACATAAATAGGATGTTCTAAAAAATTGCGGTACATTTGCATTTTAGAATTCAAAGATCGCTCTTAATTCCAGAATGTCTGTTGGTTTAACCTCATAAACTAAATTTCCCCTAGAGTCATTATAAAAATATTGCAATAGATAATTGAAAACGAAATTTTAAAAACAGTTTGAATATCTCTGAAATGACTCTACATTTTGAAACGTCGTTATTATTTGCTTTGCATACAAGAATTAGTCATATAGATTTATTTAAAAGGAAGCTGTAAATTCAGTTTTAATTATGCGAATTGATGAATATTGTAAATATCAAACCTGCACAGTCAATAGATTTACCGAAAGAATTTGTAATCTTATCCAAACTATTAACAAGTCATTAACTTATACAGCAAAAAAAGTTGAACTCTATTACAAATTTATTGTATTCGTTCAAATATTTTTAAACTACACGATATTAAAAAAAGATATTTATATAAGATTAAAAAAAAAGAATATCTTCAGTTTCGAACTTTAATTACTAATTCACACCTATACGTATAATTGGTTCACACTAATAGTACAAGAGAAGTATACGATAATATATGTGCTACTTATTAGACACTTCCCAACAAGAAAACAATAGCAATAAATCGCATAAACAAAATAATGTTCAGTATATTACTGAATTAATAGTTACATTAAATAATCGAATGGAGAAAAATTGATGGTGGTCTATAAAATGAAAAACCAATGGTATTCTAATTATTTTCAACGAGCAAAAATAAACAATTATGGCTATCCGTTCAACTTAATGAAATTAGAGTTAACAAATAAATACTATTTATTACGAGGCCCTTAATTAATTAAACTGAAGGTAATAAATTTATGAAGGTAAAGTTTGTATCTGGTGTTCCATTTCGATTTGCTTCTTCCACGTATTTTACTTCATTTTTCAAAACCCTGTATAGTCTCTATATTTGGCTATTATGTATGTTCAAATATCATTTGTTTAATATTTTATTTCGATTTAGTTTCATTTAATGTAACATTAGTATATCCGCATATATTCGTTTATGTCTAATATTGTTAGTTAGGGCGTATTTTATTTTAACTTCCTTTTCAATTCAATACTCGTCTATATAAGCTGCATAAAGCGTCTCTTATCATGTTTGGAGTTTTTATTCTGTTTGTATGAACGGCCCGATGAGACCCAAAGTCCGTCTCACTCTCACTGCACCGATAGATGAGCTGCAGTTGCGCATAATTATTCTGTGCCTACATGAGAATCGGACATTATTTTCTCTAACTTTCTAAAATATTTTCTTCTGTACTCCCCTTTTACCCTTACCCGTGCATTTGGCATTGACTGTGCGTAATGGGAAAGAAATAGAACTCGCCCTCCAACTCAGGTATATACTTCAGTAATGTCTTTTGTAATGCTTGTCCTGATAAAGTTGTGTACTTTTAGATTTTTTTGTGTGCTGCTTCATATGTGTATAACATCCCTTTTGAACTCCATCTCCTGGTGTCGGTGTCGTGTGAATTTCCTGTCTTTGTCAACGCGAATAGCTGGAATCTCGGAAGAGCGATTAAACAAGGTCAGACTGACTTATTTATATCATTGCGTCGCAACCTGGATTGCGGTTTTATCAGTCAACTGATTAGGCAATTAATGAGTAGTTAATTTTCTTTTGCGTTTCATAAATTTAACCAGGATATTTGAGTACTGTTTTGTTTAAATCATTTAGTTATATGTCCAATACCGGAGATTAGTAATATGTCGTATTTCTTTTATTTCTTTTAATGTATATCAACATTAACTTTTAATTTTATCAGTCAATATACTTCAAAAATTTAAGAAGCACCGCGTGCGGCTGTATAGTATTGCGTATACATATATGTGTGTATATATATGTATATATATATATGTATATATATATATATATATATATATATATATATATATATATATATACGCATATATATACATATATAGACATTCGACAATCGAACGATTTGTCGAAGTACTTAAGTTATTTAACTGTAACCGTAAGAAATAATACTGCTTTACTCGTTCATTTCATGTTTTGTTTATGTCACGTTGAATCAGTTTTTTTGTTAATAAAGCTACGGCCTACTAAGAGACTTAACGTGTGCAATTCTTTGCTTTTGGCACTCTTTAATGAACATCTACCTTCGACTATTTAGCTGGGGGACCACGACTTCCTAGATAATTACTATAAGTGTCTAGCACTGGGTAATTACCATCAGGTAAATTAGGATTATCAACAACGTCAGAGTTATCTAATTTTTAATAACTAGTATATAAACAGGATACGGTATTCCAACAAGCCCACACTAACTAATGAGTTAAGAGTTGGATTAAGCAATAAATTCTACGAAATATATGAATAGATAATTGTATAAATACCTTCTGTTAACTGGCTTCCCTTTAAATTTACACTTGATTCCACAATCTCATAAATCAAATATAATTAACAATAAAATATGTTAATAATAATAATTACGAACGTCTTTGATTCCAGACTTTACTTCAATTCTTCGGATTCCGAAATTGTGTGCAAGGTAGTAAATGGCTTCGCTAAATATTAATATCGCAGGTTAGGCTACCATGGTAGGTAAGGACTCTAAAGCCCATATAAAGAAAAAGAAGAATTATTCCATTATGTAGTACAAAATTTACAGATTACATACCTCATAGTTGGCTTTGAGGATTAATTAATAAAATTAACATCATACTTTCAGGAAAACTAATATTAATCTAACCTGAACTTTTAAACAACCTGCTGAGATTTATAGACTTATCTAACCAATCCCATTAAATCGATAAATTAATCGATAAGCATAGTACTTTCCAACGAACTGCAACAACTACTCCAGTATATATGCACGACCAATAATACAAAGTCGAACATTTAATGGCGTAAATGAGGGTAGACTTTCTAACGATCACAGGGTAATCTATAAAAGAGCGATATCAGCAGACCATTACACTTTTAAGCTCCTCTAAGCGTGACGCATTTAACCGAGAAGAAATAAACGCGGAAAAAAGCAAAATATCAACTCATTATAATGGCAATTAATTGCAAAACATCCGGCTATAAGTTCCTATTAATATTATGACAATAATCATTCAAATCTATTAATAAAAGACACAACTTAAAATATGGGAGTGATCTATAACTCGACAATATTGATTATGAAATTCAGCTGACAGATACGAGAGAGCGATAAGAGTAACAAAGAATAATTAAATGAAAATTGACCACAATGTATCAACACAAATTAAAATTGTGTATGTAACATGTTTATATACATGTCTCCGAAATCTATTTATTCTCATCGCTATATATATGCCCAATAGATATCAATCTATTAACTACTGAAGAAACGGTACGTTTCAATTACTTATATATTATTTGTAGATATCTTAACTACTTAGCAATTTTGGACACCTTCAATTTCCCAATTATCGCTGACATCTCATTATCATGTCCGGTATGACCAGCATTCTTCGGTGCAACTAGCAACTGAAATCTATTACACAATTAATTCATATCATCTCAATATTTATACTCTACCGCAGAGTATAACCGTTTTTCTTTTACTAGACTTAAACTAGACTTCCAAGTTCTTGTCAACCATACTTCAGATTTTCACCCTTGTGTAATAGATTTGTTAATTGTCACACATTTGTTACCTTTACTAGACGCATACTTTTTATTAGGATTGTAATCAATTGTGTGTATTTGTCTCATTAAGAATAAATTTATAATTATTTGCTTCGCCATACAAACATTTTCCAGATTTAGTCGTTCCTTTAGTAATTTTATAGTATATTTATAATATTGTTTCCATCAAATCTAACATCGGCGTTTCAAATCCCCAGCATCTTCGACTACACCATACCTATATCATATTCTTCCTTTTCATCCATGACTAAACCAATGAGATGTGGACGTATTATAGGATCATGCCTTTTAGTGCTTCCATAAGTATGTCCACTTCTAAAAGGGTGTTATTCAATGATTTATTAGCAATGATTGACTTGCTTGGTTTTGTTTGCAAAAGTGAACCATTAATTTAACCAAATTTACATTTTCACATGTATCCACCTCGTGTTCTTCTTCATCTTCTGCTAGTCTTTAACTCCAATAGGAGCTTCCGGTAACAGTTCACCCACGTATTTATCTTTATCTAAATGTAAATTAGGTGAACGATAGCGACGTCCGAGGCGTTAGCTCAGACACCGTCTTTGTTTTCCGTTTTCTTTATTAAGTTTTGAAGTCTCGATCTTCGGATTTGCCATATTTGGTCGGAAAGGAATGAGTGCTCGGACTAAACTACGCCACATGTTTCTGCGAAAGTGTACCACGTTGAATAATTGATGTTCCAGGTATTACTGCTGCGTAAAATCGATCAGGAGATCGGACCAAGATTTCATTTCCTCCAAAACGTCCTTCGTATATTTTTATTCTTTGTTTTTACCTTTCCACTTTCTTCACGAGCCAGTTTCACGATGATTTTGCTATAAGTGAATAATATATATGAATTGCTCTGTGAAATACAGCGATATCATCTTCTAATGTTCTTAATTTTTGTTTCATAACTTTACGAGCTTTTACTAAATTACTTACTTCTCTTACTACTCTCCCATGTATTGTCAACTTTACGTTGTATACTAAATAATGTTTAGTATTGTTTAAAATATATGTGTCTACTATATTAAGAATTCTACAGAAAGAAGTGTAAATGAGGTATTCGTTTATTTTTATTTATTTTTTGGTTTCTTTTGCTACTTTTTTCATGAACGTAGTAGCAATGCTTCAGGTCCTCCAGTGCTCGATACTTTCATCCACTATCGATACCTCCATCTTCCTGAGAAGGTCCTGGGGAAATTCTCACCCACCCTTCATTACAATTCATGTAATGATGTATGCCCCGGCCCTTCCTCTGGAATTGAGGGTGTCAGCGGCTCTGCAAGGTGAGTGGTAAATTCGCGCTTACATTTTCAGGCTCGACGACCAATGAGACCTTATTTACTCTTATTTACCCCAATTCCGTCTATAGTTAGTCGAAGTTACTCCCGAAAGAACAATTTTTACTGTTTTTATTCTAAAAATTAAATAGAAGTACTTTACGAGAATCCAAAGAATACTTTGATAAACATTTGTGCTCAGGTACAACATTCAAATACCACATCAATTTCCGATAGATATATGAATGACTGAACTGCAAATATTTAAATTTTTGTATAATATTTTGGATGTCTATGTTAAAATTAGTTTAAGTTAATATAATTGATAGTCGGTATGTGAGTGCAAAGAAGTCAATGTAAGCACCAAACTCCGACCACTACCATATACCATCACAAGTAATTGGAGGGGCAATTATTAAGATTGATGGATTGATGTTTTACTTTATCGATCTGTCAGATCGATAAATATGTCAAGAGTCAAAAATATATAAAAACTTTTTTCTTGCCAGAAGCAATCATATTAAAGTAAATTTTAATATATTCCATGCGATAAATCTCTTGAAGGAGTTGTATTATTTCGTTAATAGAAACACGACCAAGAACGTCTATATTAATGGCATCACTGCAGATCTTGTAGAAAAGGATTCCTATTTCATCGTTAATTAAATACAAATAAATTAATTAATTAACGATAGCAGAAAATAATATTATATAATTTTCATTAAATTTCCCATCGTGAAAAACTTAATTATATGTTTATATTGAATTATTGACATCGTAATAACCTGACTATGGGTTTTAAATAAATATTAGATCTGCTCCATAATGCGATTTATGGTGTGTTAAAGGACTCGAAGTTACACTGCTTGATGGCCTAATTAGTAAAGCAGTCGTCTAGATAGAGGTTCGAGTCCTTCTCCAGCGTAGAAATTTTTAATTAATTTCTGTGTATTTAATTAACGATGAAATAGCAGAAAATAATATCATTTTCATTAAATTTCCCATCGTGACAAACTTAATTATATGTTTATATATAATTATTGATAGCTATTTGATTTTCATCAAAATTGGCTCGAACATTTTGATAAAGATGTCTTTTACCATTTAAATAAACTGCCACATCAGTTAATTTAATCGCATCAAATCTGCTCATATTTGATCCGACTTTCTCTTCTTCCCTGTTTAAAAACCCAAAATAATGTACATATGTAGGATTTTAAGATTTTCGTGAATCTCCCACCCTCTAAAAATATTTTTATCAAAGCATTTGTCGGTGCTAATTTTGCTAATGTTAAATCTTGACTTAAATCCACTTTAATATGTGGCATTCGCCATACCATAAAATCAATAATATTTTCGGTTATAATAGAATTAGTTATAACAGTTTCTTGTTAAGAAATTTCATAGGAATACAAATACTAAAATTATCTTTACAATTTTCTAATTTATTCATATAACTTGAACTACAAGAAAAATATCCCTTCATATTTGAAGTTATTTTAACATCTCTTACTTCATTTTCACCAACTCCACTAATTACATGTCTGATGTTGCTAAACGTAAAACTACAGCATTGTGAATTAAAGACACTGTAGCACTAGTTTTACTGTCATCACAAGCTAAGCGTAAATTACCTTCAATTAATAATTCCAACTCTGTCGAATACGTATATTTATGTACTTTAGGTATGACAATCCTAATTTCATCATTATTCCCATAGTTTGGTGAACCAAAAGGAACGTGATAATGAAATTCTACTTCGATAATGGAATTATCAACACGAACCTTACTTAATACGTCTAAAATGTCCATCACTATTATATCTATGTTTGTACGTACACCCACAATTATCTTAACACAAACTTCTTCCTATACTAAAATATGATCCTCTTTTCACTTATTATCATCTACATATATATAAATGAATGTTTGTCTGTATGTCCTTTATAGAATCGTAAACTATATATTTGATCATGTGATGATCTTTAGCGAAGTTGTTGTGCATGAGCCCACGAAGGTTTCTAAGTTGGTACGATCACAAAATAATATTGCACTGGCCATTTCAACATCTGGAATTGCGGCAACTCCTTTGGATGGTGGCTGAACAGCGCATTCAGCATTGAAATTGCCGTTGCATTTGCAAAACACTGAGGCACCAACATGCAACATCAGCACTCATCAGTACTCCAAACGTATCAAATTATCATATGGAACGAATGTACGATGTCTCACAAGAAAGCATTAGAAGCGCTTGATCGTACACTGAGAGATTTGTGAGGAAACGCACGGATCTTCGGTGGCGCTCATTTTATAATCTGGTGATTTTCGACAAACACTGCCGGTTATACCACGTTCAACACCCGCTGATAAACTTAATGCATGTCTCAAATCATCAGTTTTATGGCGTAATTTACTAAAATTAACTTTGAAAACCAACATGCGTGTACAACTACAACGGGATGCATCGGCTGGAAATTTTGCAAAACAATTAATGGATATTGGAAATGGGTGAATGCAAATTGATGAATCTACGCAATATATCACCTTGCCAGCAAACTTCTGTACGATCACAGGAAGCATGGACGAATTGGTGCAAAAGGTTTTCCTAAACATTGCACAGAACTGCAAAAATCATCAGTGGCTCAGTACGCGTACTATATTAGCGACCAAAACATCGATATCAGTACTACCTTCACCAACTTCACCATTCAGAATGAAATACCCGGCGAAACGACAACATATAAGTCCATCGATACTGTGGTGAATCAAGACGAAGTTGTCAACTATCCAACCGAATTCTTGAATTCGCTTGATTTGCCAGGCATGCCACATGTTCTTACATTGAAAATTGGCGTGCCCATCATTCTTCTTCGAAACATAAATCCACCACGACTTTGCAACGGAACCAGATTCTCAGTCAAGAAAACGATGGACAGTGTTATCAAAGCAACAATTTTGACTGGAAAAGAATTTCTTTCGTATGCTCGACAGACTAGAAGTTTTAAAAATATACTCGTCGCTATAGACTGCTTTTAAGGGTATGTTTGAATGCAAATTGTAACGCCCTATCCTGTGCTTAATAGGACAATAAATAAACGCCCGTATCCTTACCTAACAAATGATCCTTTCGCTTGATCTTCGTACTGCTAAACTAGCTCAAGAAACAGATTCGAAAAGTGGGAGGGGGTTCCCTGTTAATAAGTTCTAATAGAACTCCACGATATTGTTATCCTGAAAGCCCTTAAGCCAATATTGAGGCCAAGATGGATCAAAAAAATACGTTCGTTATTTAGTTAACTAAGACCAAAATGAAAAGGAAGTGGTCTCTTCCGCGGTAAGCAAAAAGATTAAGGTCTATGCACGTTTATTGTATGTTCGATTACTTTTGGTAATAAACGGTGTATAAAAATATATTAATATTGAATAAGTATTTCAAAAAAAAAAAAAGAAAATGCTTACAATTATCCCCTCCTATATGTATAGTTCGTTCACACTGGTGGTACAAAAGAAAAATCCAATAATATAAGTGCCACTTATTGGACATTTCCCAACAATAAAAAAAGAACACAAATAAAATAATAGCAATAAATTTCAAAGAATAATAATGTTCAGCTTACAACAGAATTAATAGTTTCTTTAAATAATCGACGTTATGATAAAAGAAAAAGTTTGACTTGCTATATAAAAAAGCAAAAGATTAAGTGAATTTAATTTAATGATTCTTCGACTGACAGATACGAGAGGGCGTTAAGAGTAACAAACAACAATGAAAATGTACCTACTCGAATACAATAAGCAGATTACAATTATGTTTGTAACAAAATCTCTTAAATTAAAAAGAGGTCAAAATATTCGGAATGTTAGGGACAAAATACTTAAAGGCCTCTAACAACCGAAAAACATAGAAATAGATTTATTTCAATAAGCCGACGTAAGCGTTTGAAATAAATTTTTATTATAGCACGATCAAACCCTCAGCTGCTGAGCGTTTGATATGTGCGCTAAAGGGAAAATAATGTAGAAAGTTAAGCATACAACAATCTTAAACACAAAACAATGCGATCTTGTAATGTGACGAAAAATTAATTCAAATTAAATACTGTTTACAATAATGTAAAAATTAACGGTCTCCCATGTTTTCGAGTGAGTTGTATCATGCGTATAAGATAATTCTTTTCGATAAAGGTGTGCTCCGAACTGCTCTACGGAATTAGAACTAGAAGATGTGAGTTTCCTACACACATATTCTAGTAAGTACATATTGCGCTAATCACCGTTCAAATCAAAATTTTAACATAGTAATTGCCTTATAAGATATAGTAGACACAATATCATTTTATGTTTGAGAATAACGGTTATCCAACATATTTTAAAGAAATAACTTCACGGTTTTACTTTACATTACCTACAGATTACTTTTGGAAATTGTATACATCAATAAACATGAAAATCCTATCGACTTTAAGTCTGATACTGACCTTAAGTACCATCTACTCTAATATTCATAGTTAACTATTTCTCTTTTGGTAATTTACCTTAGTAGCGGATGTGCTACTGTTCTGTATTTTTCTTGTTTGGTTTTATGACGCGTTCAGTAATCATCGCTTTGTATTATGCTGCTGAAGATGCTATGAACGGACTGTACACACACAATACATTTTCTTATATTTTCTTACATATATATATATATATATATATATATATATATATATATATATATTAAAATTAGTAATACTTTGCCGTTCATTTATAGTTTAAAAGAAAAGAAAAATTTAAATGAAGTATTTTGTTTTACTACAGTAATATACTTATTGGGTTTCTTTTTTCTGTTGAATTTGTTATTTTTTAAGAATGAATAACAAATTCTGTTATCGTTTTTAACTAAAAATAAAAGTAATTGTTATTAAGCCTAAAAACGTTTTATATATTAAAAATTTAAAGATTCAAAGTCTGGCAGACACATATATAAAACACCTTTTCTGGTCCTTTTTTGTGACGTATTAGAACTCAAGTTGCTAACTTGGCCCATATATATTCAACGACTTCAGAACCTGACAAATAGTATGATTACGTACATAGCGCTCACCTCCCTAGCTTGGCGAAGGATGTGTTGTATTAGAGGCAAGGACGTGATCCGCAGCACTTCCCGGCGCATATAGTTGTCCTTCCGGTTATATTGTCCTGGATTTATGTCCTAGTGGTGGTAAGCATTGTCCTGTCTACTGTCTATCTACCACCATATACAATGCCTGCAATGCAGTCGCTTGACTGGTACGACCTCTTGCCCTAACAATAATACATTATTCAAGGACATGGTAGAGAGCACCGGTTACTTTCGTGTTACTGGTGCTTAACTAATTCCATTTGTTTGTCTGTTTGGTGAACATAGTACATCACTTAAAACGAGACATACCTATACTGGATGAGAATAATACAAAGTCGGCGAGATTATGTAATTCCAATGAGGAATCAAACAACAATCATTTCCAGTTACATTTATTTATTTTATTATTAATGTGTAATATTTAGCATTTATACATATCGAATGCCATTTAAAATAATTTGCTTTCTAAATAAGAAGTTGTCGTTTTGTGTAGTTACTATTTCCCATAAAACAAGTATGTACTCTAATTCATGTTCTACACACGAAAGAAAGAAAATAAAGAAACATATTACATATTAGCAAATGACCAACAACTTTCTATTACTTTTACGAAAATTTTATTTAAATTTAAGTTTAGAGTTAAAATGTAATTGAAACATTTTTCAAAGAAATGTAACTTATGTATGAAGTGCGATTTTATATATATATAATATATATATATATAAAATCGTATTTGTGTGTACTGTGCGTACTGTGCTATCCCAATATATCTTACAATCATCACTCAAGGTAAGGGAGGAAAATTTTGATTGAGACTGTGGTTGATTAAATTAATCAATTAAGGTTCATAAAGTCCCTTTCTACAAAAATTTTCGTATTCCGTATACGTATTTCGACAACTAAGCTATCATCATCAGCAAATAGTTCATCACAATGTCACACCTGGAACTACAGCACAATCTGCACAGAAACAAAGTCTGTACTAAACTTAGACCGCCAAACACACACTCAGTATGTGTTTGATTACTACTTTCTATAATGTATTTGTAATATACTATATAAGTTTTTACGAGTTGATGTTTGAGCGTAAGTTCTTGGTTGCCGCAATAATATATCTTATTGTATAATTCTTGCCAGGAATTAGTTTACACACACTTGTTATGTGATCGATTACTTCTTTGAGTTGATAATATTGTTTGCAATTGTCATTGTCCAAAAGTTCTTTGGCAATACATTTTCTATAGTTCTTTGTTACAGTTTCATTTGCTTATATTGTTAATACAAATCCTTCTGTTTCTGGGAATATTTTCTTCTATTTTCAGCTATTGATATGACAATACTTATATACGTTTATATCTTGCATAATACTGTAATGATTATCATATGAAGTTCTTCCGGACCATTCTTGTTTCTTGTAGTGTTGTTAATATTTTCATTTTTGCTTCTGCGTTTTATTGTTTTAGATTTAACTGTGTACATATATATTTGTTTGTCTGTTAATACCATTACTTTCTGTATGGGTGTTATTATTTTGAAAATATTTTCTTAGATTTAGTATTTGTGTGTTGCGTAATGTGTGTATATCTATCGTACTTCTCTCTTCTTCTATTCTAAATGTAGTAACAAGGCTGTTAGCTTTGTTCTACTAAGACTTCTAGTTTGTGATGCACCATTTAATTAATTACTTTAAATATGTTTCTGGAGTTAGTCTTTGACTTCAACATAGATATTAGGCTTCATTCATATCCTCTAAATTTGTTGTTTTTCATATGAGTGTTTTACCTATGAATTTTGCTAGAACCTCGAATATTTATAAGATTCTTCCTGCTGCATATTTATGAGAACTTTATTGTTAAGTGTTAAGTTTTCCTCTTTCGATATATAATGTTACGTATTTGCTTATTTCAAATTCCATACCAGTGTCTTTAGTCCATGTAGAGCAGATGATTTACTTTATGTAATGGGTTACTTTATTGTTTTAAATACGTATATATTGTTATTTAACGTAGGCAGCGAACTAAGCCATAGACAAAATCTTGGGGTTTGATTGGCGATTTTTAAAATTGTAGTTCTCCAGGATTGCACGCGTGCATAAAAAGTCATGTGGGTATGTATATTTTATAAATTTCTTGTGTTTCATTAGTCAAGTAAGTATATAGTTGGAATCAAATGCTTTCTTACATTGAATGTAACATGCACTTAAATTACTCTGTTGTTTCTTCTACTTGTTTCATGATTACATTATCATAATTTGTTCTATACGCTCATGACTGTGCTTTCTGTATTCTATTTTTTCCTGCGCTAATATTATTTTTCATATTAAAATCGCAGATAGTACTATACATATATGTATACCGTGCATTCATTTTACCTCGCTACGAAAACTGTACCACATTATATTCGGATCTAGCTGCCGAATACCGATCAGAATGTAAAGTGGTGGGGCGCGAGTCATTTGAATCACGAGTATAACTGACTACTGATCATACTAGCTACAGCCCCACCACTAATTTGACTGTAGGCGTATCGATATCGTGTTAACGGTCATTCGTGGTTTGCATTTGAGAGAGTGTGTTACGGTAAGACCTTTAAATTTAAATATTTTTTTAATTATATTACTTTGGTAATGTATACATTGGAAGAAAAAATTCAAATGATAACATGGGCTTTGAAAGGTAATTCTTTACGGCGTATCCAGCGCCTTTTCTCTGAAAAGTATGTAGATCGTCCCTTTCCTGCATTAACAACAATATCATTAGTAGTTAAAAAGTTTAAATCAGAAGGTTGCATTTTGGGATGTAAATGTCGTAAAATACGGAGAATAAATAACGATAAAGAAATGCAGGAAGTCATGGTGCGCGCAATGGTCGAACAAAATTCCAATATTACTATATCTAAAATATCAGAAGAGATAGGTATTAGCGTGGGTAAAGTTCATATGATATTAAAGAAAAATAAATATACATCCTATAAATACCAAACTCATCAGGAAATTTTTCATGCTGATCAACACCGCAGAATGGAATTTTGTGAAATTGTAATAGAACGTGTAAATGCGAATGAACACTTCATTGAGACTATCGTGTTTACCGATGAATCCACGTCTTCGTTGCACGGTAAACACAATCCGTCGAATCTTCGATATTGGTCTATTGAAAACGAGTATCGACAATTGAATACGGGGACACAGGATTCTAAAAAATTGAATGTGTGGGCTGGTATTTATGGGAATAACATTATTGGTCCATTCTTTATCGAAGGAAATTTAAATGGGGAAATATATTTGAATCTTCTTCGAAACGACATTGTCCCTGCTTTGAGAACTATTAATCCCAATTTAGAGAACGTATGGTTCCAGCATGATGGTTGTCCGGCCCATGGAACTAGAATTGTGAATGAATATTTAAATAATATTTTCCCCCAAAGAGTTATATCTAATAGTGGTACAATTCACTGGCCACCAAGGTCACCAGACTTAGCCCCTAATGACTTTTTTTTATGGGGTTACATAAAATCAAAGTTATATGGGCATCAAGATCAAAGGGGTAATAATTTGGAAGAATTACGGGTTAATATCGAACACCAATTCCAAATTATTAATCCTCTTGTACTGGCCAATGTTCGAAATGAATTTTATAATAGATTGGAGTACTGTTTAGCGCAAGCAGGAGGGACATTTGAGAATATAATTAATTGAATTTATTTTCTGTATTTAAAAAGTATTTTATAAGTTTTGGCAAGTTATATTTATTTTCTGTTTAAAGAGTATTTTTTAAATTCCGAGAAGTTATTTTATTTTTTAGCTTCTTTAAGAGTTTTTTTTATATTTTTAAACGTTTTATTAGAAAACGTCTTTTAGTTCAATGCGAAACTTGTTGTAAAAATACCTAATTGTACAGTTAAAAGTAATTATAATTTATTAATTTTTGGACGTAAAAAATTTGGACAGTCAGTAGTGATAGACCTTCCGCCAAGTACCACGAACAACTACTTAATCTGTAATCTGTAGTCAGTCGTTGTTGTGATTCGAATGACTCGGCATTCGGTATCTAGACCCGAATAAAATATGATACGGTGTTTGTAGCATTTTAATATGAAAGCACGGTATATATGTTACTCGTTATGTTTTCGAGGACTGTACATATAACGATAGCATATTTTCTCGGGTCCTAGGCCCGTGATTAGATATGCCGTAGTACATTTTATATATTTATATAGGAAAAGACTGTAGACTGTAAAAGCGATAGAGATAGAAAAAAGACTTAAATAGACGTGACGAAGTTATAACTGAAAGCCGCTCATAGCTAACCGATAGAATAACACCTAAGCGTTTTCTACTCGAAATCTTATATCGCGTGATCTCGCATTCGAGTATTGTGGTATTATCATATTACCTAGCTATTCGCCATCGCTCAGCTCCATCCTGAAGCATTTCTATTTTACGTGTGGGTTGGTGGATAATTCAGTATATGTTTAAGCGATGGGTTATCGTTTTCTTTTATTGCATTATCGAAACCTCTGGCAATATATATTTTAAATATTTCAGTATTGGTGTTGCTGTGTATTTACGCGTTTTTATCGTAACTGGTGCGTAACTAGCTCTTTACCTACCTATTACTTTACTATGCGCTTTTGGAATTGTGTTCGAGTTTCCGACATGTATTTTTTTTGCATGTAATCTCCCAAAGACGACCCCGTGCGCGTCGGCAGTTTGTAATCGTGTTGTTAATATGTTTACCGTAAGTTAGTGCTTTGCTGAGTGTTACTCAAAATAACTGACTTTTTCTGTCCACACGACTGCTGTGTTTTTAACTTTTAGGGGTGATGTGAGTGCTTTCTTGTGGTACTCAAACACTATGGCTTGTGTTTTATCAGCATTGATGGTTATACACCATGTGTAATACCATTAAAAGAAGCTGTCGATTGTAATTTATCTGCAGATACTTCAGATTTAATAAGTCCGCGAGTATTGCTGTCATCAACGTATGTGCCGATAATACCGTGTTGTGCTTTTGGTATGTCTCCTGTATAAATTGCGTATAAATGAGATAAAATTGACAATCCTGGCGGAACGCCGGCCATAAGTATGCGCGTGATATTCTTCTGATAAGAGGTTCAGGATAGTTGAGTGTTATTAGTTTGCGTAATAATTATTGATGCCATGCGCGGTCGAAAACTTCGAGATGTCCAAGAACGTAGTTGTAACTATTCGAGTTTTATTAAAGTTATAATTTATATGTTGTTACCCAAGATAACTCTGTCGTAGTTAAATATTGCTCCCTGAAGCCGTGTTATTTTTCGGGTATCATGCTGTTCATGTATGTATGTCTTTCAAATCATGTTAGTATTAGTATTTCAATGAGTACTGATTATCAGGAGGAGGCTGTTGGGACCACTTGGCTCGTTTTATTATATGAAATTTTGAGAATACTAACATCTTGCCATGTTTCCATTGTCCGGGCAATGTTCGTATATGTAATATCGCCTTTACTATTGCTTGTATGAACATTAATAACTTCGTGAAATAATGCTTTTAACATTTAAGTGTGCTTTTTATTATGTAGATGTAAAAAAAGTTAGCGTGTTGCGAGGTGTCAATTTTTTTAGTCTGAAGCTGTTTCGTTCTTCAAGTATTATGTTGCTCACATAGTTCAGATCTCGAGCTATGATGGTCTGTTGCTGTATGTTTTTCAAGTCGTGTTAGTATTTTCTATGATTTTATTGATTATTGGGAGGAGGTTGATAGGACGGTAGCTGAATGGGTAGTTTTCCTTTTTATTAGGTTTGGGGGACATTAACACCTTGATATGTTTCCATTGTTCTGGAAATGTTTAATAATAACAGCTTTGTGTGGTAGTATTTTTAACATTTTATTATTAATAGCTTTATAATCCGGCGCTTTATTGTAATACGTGTGTTTCATGTTTTATTTCTTTAGGTGTGAATAAGTCAGTATGTTTTGAGTGCGGTTTGCGTGTTTGTGTGTAATTGCAATATGTCTTATATTTATGTTTGTTGCGTTCGGTGTACAGTGTGTTTCTATTTCTGCGCTAGTTTTTTCTCTTTGTGTTTTGTTGCAACGGTGGTGCAGTCGGAAGTATCAAGTGGCGATATGTGCATTTTTTGTTTTCTAAGTGTCTTACAAATTTTCCAAATATCGTTGGTTTGTTTAATTTGTCTTACGATTGTTACTTTTTATACTCTGCAATAGCGTCTTCAACTTCTTTTTGGAATCGATTCAGTTCTGACTTGTATTGTGTGTCAAATATGTTGTGTAATCGTCTACGTGCTTTGTTTTTGTGTGTGATCAGGTTGTTGTCGTGAGATAATTTATCTGTTTTGTACTTGCGTGTTTAAATGATTGCGCTGTTTAGCGGCTATTTCAAGTGTGAATTGAATTGGTATAGTGAGTTCCTTAATTACTGTGTTATGTTTATGCACGGTATTAGCGGCGTGTATGTGTGTGCATTTGTGTTGTGAACATTTTCGAGTTCGCGTAAATTGTGTTGTACGTGTCTTCTTTTTCATTGTCCCATAATAGGTTTATCGGTCCATGACTTGGGCTGTACGCAATATAAGTTCCTAATATTGTTTTCTATTAGATTGTTGATGACAGGAATATATATTTTATCCGAGGACTGACCTTGCTCATAATATGTTGTTGTTATAACGTTTACGCCTCTAATGGCTGTGTACCGTGAGATGAGACTTCAAACTACTATGATCTGTCAACTATTTCTGAGGATGCAGTTAAATTTGTTGTCCTTGGATTTAGATCTCAGTTTAAGATACGCCGGGTATACATAGACGTCCCCTTTCATTATGTGTACTATTATTCCATTTATTTCTAGTTCTGTGGTATCTGGTATTCGTAGTTCACTGTGGTCGATGTTTTTTGACATATATCTCTAGGCTACCACCGGGCGTGAGCCTATTACTTATATAGGTTTTATAATTCTTCAGAATTAGCGTTTATGCTGTGCTCTATGTGTTTCAGATGTCATAATGATATCTGAATGTTTTTTATTCTACGTATGCTAAATGCAATACTACAATATGTCGTAGACATACGTACATACTTTTATTTGCTTATTTCATTAATTTTTTTAGGAATAGTTTTCATTTTGTTACGAAATTTTCATTAAGCATGGCGTGCAATTCTACTGACATTAAAACAAATACTTTATTTTTTCCAACAGAATATGTATTCCAATTGTAGGACAAAACAAGAAACATGCAATAATAATAATAATAATAATAATAATATTTATTAACCACCCAACAGAGTACTCCCTATAGGGTATACAAACCAAAAATTACAATTACATTAATAATACATATAAAAAAATCAAAAACACAAAAAAAGTTAATAACAGAATAATAGAACTGAATATAAGTTAAATAAATAAATAAATCAAATTAAATCCAATCAAACACCGCGACGATGCAGTTGATTGAAATTCCTAGCCGCATGCATAAGTGAAGCCCTAAACAGAATGTTGGTTCTTGGCGTTCTTGCCACAGGATTACCGAACCTCGACTCCAGGCGTGGAACCGCAAAACCTGCGCCAGTCAACAGCTCTGGCGCATCAATTCTCCCCGAAATCAAGCCAGTCATAAACGTAGCACTGGCACTCCGCCTCCGTTCTGCCAAGAACTCAAAGCCATGACTAAGTAGAAGTTCCCCATAGTCAGTGTCGTGTCCCAGATAAAAACCATTTCCTTTGAATGATAGGTCTTTCAAAAACTCTCTCTGCACTCGTTCCACGACATCAATTTGATTATCGTAAATAGGGTACCACACGACTGCAGCATACTCCAGCTTACTACGCACTAACGCACGAAATAAAGAGGATATGCATCCCGTGTTTGTAAAGCTCCTGCAAGTCCGCATGATAAGGCCAAGAACCTTGTGTGCATTCGTGAGCATAGCCGAAACATGGTCAGAAAAGGACAGCCTGCAATCGAAAACAACACCCAAATCCCTCAATCCTATTCAATTTTCGTGTATAAGAGACTGAATAACATTTTTCAATATTTAGGGACAGATTATTGTTGGTACACCAGACAGAGATAAAAGTCAAAGCGTCTTGCAAAAGTCGAACATCATCAATTGAGGCAATTCTGTGGTAAATTTTCAAAACGTTGGCATACGCTAGTACTGGGCATTCGATCGCAGCAATAAGGTCATTAATGAAAATCACAAACAAAACTGGCTCAAGATTCGAACCCTGCCGCACACCAGAAGTTGACACATAATATTTGGATTTGAAACCGTTGTAGTAAATTATACCGATTAGTTAAATACGAACTGAAAAATCCTAGCAAAGCATCATCAAAACCAAAAGAATCCAATTTGTGTAACAAAATGGTATGATCCACAGTATCAAAAGCTTTAGAAAAATCTGTATATACAACATCCAACTATCCACCCTCATCCAACGCCTCAGCAATGACCTAAGAAATCTTGCAGAGGTTAGTAACTGTAGATCGTCGTGCCATAAATCCATGCTGATATGGAGAGATTAATGATTTAGTAGCAAATGATATACGCCTGTGAAGCAGGGATTCGAAAATCTTGGCAAAGACAGAAAGAACAGCAATAGGGCGATAGTTGTTGATGTCGCTAGCCATTCCCTTTTTAAGAACAGGACAAATTCTTGCGATTTTCCATACCTCAGGAAAAGCACAGGTCTGCAAGGAAAGATTAAATATGAAATGTAAAGGACTTGCAAAGACAGAAACACAGTCTCTGATTAGGAAGCTGGGTATATTGTCATTACCAGCAGTGATTTTATTACTAATCTTTGTTATATACTCATACACCTCATCAAAAGAAAAACTCGAAATACTCACTATTAGGTTACCAACCGACGGAAAAGAGATCCTAAGAGGCCGTTTCGACATGGTTTTAGTAGGGTCAAATTTACCAAGTCTGAAAGATTTAATGTTACTAGGGAACATCAATGCACCGAAATATCTCACGTATACTGGAGAGATCATCCTCAAGCCGAGCATCCCGAGAGTCAGATCCAGACTCGCAGACACCGTAAACTATAAAATTACAACGACGTCGCTCACGCTCCAAGACCTTCTCAACGACCTTCTCCGTTTGAAGCAGGGATGCCAATTCAGAAGGAGCAGAAGAGGAAATTTCCGCCTTAAGGTTTTTCATATCTCCTTGAAGTGCAACTATTAACGACTTTAAACTATTCAGATCGTTGCCCAACGCTAAGCAACCCTTGCAAGACCATGACAAGCCAGAATTTGAATTAATTTTCTTTGCTTCACTTTACTAAGTTCAGCACAAATAGTTCTGAAAATCTTCTTGCATACATTGCAGTTTATTGTACATTCATCCTTACCAACAGCGTTATTGCAACAGGATCAAATCATTCTTCAAAGTTAACGACAACAAGGATAAACACTAGGGACAGTCTTCTGCGTCAACGGGGTCCGCCGTGACGACTTAAAGACAAACAAGACAGGAAAGACGGTAAACATATATATGTGACTACAAAGTATAAAAGAAAAGACACAGAAAGAGATAGATACACTACTATATAGTAAAGAACAAATGAGAAAAAAAAGAAGAAAAATAGGAAACAAAAAAAAAAGAATAGAAAGAAAAACAGTTGAAAATTTTTAAGGTAAATTGAAATGAAAAGCAGAAATGAGAACAATTATACCAATATATAAGAAGAGGTACTACATAAATTAATCAAAAGATATATCATTCAATAGAGAAGATTGATTACAACAATAAGATACAAATCTCACCCAAAAATCTCTACTCAAACACCACTAAAAACACCATAAAAGCGGAGCACCAAAAACACGTATTATCAATGCCTTGTCGTACCGTGTATGTAATACTATATTATGTGTATATATAATACTATATTATTTAATAATATAAAATAAAGCTAAATGCTTACGTAAATCTCAGGTATAGTTAAATTCAATCAAATTAAACTGCTTCTAAACAAATAAATGCTACACATACAAAGGGTACTAGGAAAGTTTTGTAATATGACGCAACAATGAATCGTAGGAAGCTGCTTGTTGCTGCATATTGAGACTTGTTCATATGTGCATAGTAGCCACGGCGCCATGTCGATTAGCTCAGTTATCATTAGCAGTGAGAGTATAAAGTGCATGCAATGGCATCGTGGTCACGAAATGAGATAAGGGCAGTTTTGCGTTATAATTTCGTCCGTGGTTTAAATATAGACCACTGCTTCGAAGGAATGACTCTTACACTAGGTGATGTTTGTCCACATCGTACAACGATATTCAGGTAGTATAGAGAATTCCAAAGGGGAAATTTAACTGTGGAGGATGCTGAGAGGCCGGGAAGGCGACGAACGTCAGTTACGGAGGAATATGTTTGGCGAGGATAGGCGAGTCACCTACCAACAGATAGAGGGTAGTTGAGGCCTAAATGCACCAGCAATTCGTTCGATTCTGCATGAATTTGCACGTGAAGAAACTTTGTTCTCTCTGGGTGTCGCATTGACTGACTGAAGAGCAGATGACACGACGTGTGACTTGGTGCCTGGAGACGCTAAAAAAGTTTAATAAGGGACAATCTCGGTATATGGACAACATCGTGACAGGCAACGAGACTTGGCTGTACTATTACGATGTGTCGAGCAAAGCTCAAAACAAAATTTGAATCTTAGATGATGAGGACACACCCGTAGTTGTCAGAAAATCCCGATCTGTAAAGAAGAAAATGATAGCTGTATTTTTCAAATCGAGTGAAATTGTGGAACGCGTCGTTTTGGACACACAGAAGACGGTCACAGCTAAGTAGTATACTGAACATCTTTATTTAGAAAAAGAAACTCAGATAATTAACAATAATTATCCTAGAATCCGGTGCTCCGCCTGTGGCACTACACCGATGTAATCTAACCTTAATCTTTAGTTACTACAAAGCTAACTATCTAAATCTAAACTAGTTTTATGTAGTGCTCTAAGTGGGGCCTAGCCCGTGTCCTGCTTAAATATTATTCACAATTCCGCTCCTACCCTGCGGAAGTAGTTCGCTACTTATAAATCTCATTCACTAAAATGTCCAATATTCTATCATACACATCCCTTCAGGTCGAGAGGCCGATGAATCATTCTTCACCGTCGTTTTGTCTCCGCTCTACAGTCTTGGCCTTCCTCTTCCCGGTGGAATCTCTACGCCACCTCTCCTCCTTTTGGGCCCCTGTAACAACAGAGAACCCGGTAGCTTCTCCACTCAATACGTTCATTCGGGCATTCATTCCGTAGATCTACAAATGCTCACCTTGTATACGTCGCGCAAGTGTTTGAGCGAGTTAGTGTGTCGCTCGTACTTGTGTTTGTGCCGTGTCTATCCGTATTGTTGATGTGTGTGCGCGCTCGTGTGCGTGTGTGTGTGTGAACATCTCTCTCATTCATTCGTGTTCGCCCAAAAAATAGAAAAGAATTATACTTAACTTATCTCACTTTGGCCATGGTTGGTCATCGTGATCGCCCTCCTAGCTTGAGTGCCCAATTAGTATTGGTGTGATTTCAAGCACCCCTTTCTCTGTATAGTGTGTGCTGGCGTACTCGTACTGTGGGATCTCGCCGCCATCGCGCTTCCAGTTAAAATGCAACATCTATGCAACTTCCTCCGTGGCGCGACTCTGTGTGTATTATGTGCTAGCGCACTCGTGATGTGTATTCATGTACGAACGTTTCGATCCTTCTTCCAAAGAACCACCCGTGACGCCTTACAAGATAAGTTCATTAGCCCACCCCGCGTTCGCGAACTAACTATCACTTTATTTTCTTCTAACGATGGTCATGCTTAAGCCGCTGAAGTTTTTCAGCCTCAATGCTGAAAAATCGCCACCATGCTTCGTGTCCCTCGTCCTTTATATCTTCGGCACGAAGCGGCCACCTGTGACCGGCCACAGTAGCGGCCCTCGCTGTGACTTCGCGCCAGTCTTCGGTGTCTGGGCACTCGAAGAGAACGTGTTCCGCCATATCGATCGCACCACAATGACAATCTGGGTTGTCTCTCTTTCCGATCTTGTGCAGATACGCTTTGAGATTCCAGTGCCCGGTTATCAGCTGCACTGCTTAGTACGACAAGGCGACCTTCATTTCTTTAAACTTCTCAACGCTGCCTATAAATTTCTTGGTCCAGCGTACGTTCTCTGCGTCCTCCCATCTTCGTTGCCATTCGTTTTCGTACTTCCGCGCTATCGCGTTCTTTACCGTCTTTTCCGATGCGAGCCTGTATGGTATGTCCGCATTCTGCGTTGCAGCTACCTCTTTAGCGATTTCGTCTGCCCTTTCGCTCCCTGCTGTTCCTACGTGCGTGCGTGTCCATTTGAGCTGCACGTTCCCATCTCGTATCACCTTCCATGTTTGTAACAACAATTCCGTGGGTTTCCGCATACTTTTTAGCTCCTGCAGAATAGACAGGCGGCTGTCCATATATAATGTTACCTGCCCTATTTTCATTTACTTGCAATATTTAATTACTGCGTTTATGGCCACCAGTTCCGCCTGGTAATTGTCGCAAATATCGGCTAGCTTGATTTTTTTATTCTGAATCTCTTCGTCGCTCGCATACATAACGACCGCCGCATCCGTGCCTTCTTCGCTCCTTGATCCATAGGTATAGATACTTATTGTCGTCTTCTCCCGCACATCCTCGTCCTGCGAGAAAACGACCGTGCCCATTTCCGCAGGATGTATCTCGTTGTTATTCGTTTACTGCTCTCAATATCCTCTGAGTCAATGTCCAATCCTGTACATTGTTCGAATTTCTGCCTGTCCAGTCTAACCGCGTCTCTACTTCTGGCGAGTTCTCTTGCTCGTATATCCGCGGGCAACAACCCTGCGATTGTTGCCGCGGCCTCCGCCGACGTGGTCGCGTACGCTCTTGCAGCCCTGACTGCAGAAATGCTTTGCGCTCCTATTATTTTCTTCGTCTCCTTAACTTTTAAGGAATCAGCCCATATCGGCGCTACATACAGCATTGCTGGTTTTATCGCGCCCTTATAAATTGTCCCTGCTACGCTTCCGCTGAGGCCCCAGGTCATCTTTGCGGCCGCGCCTATCTTGTTCGTCATTTCTCTCGCTTTACTTGTTGCATACTGGCCGTGCTCCTTGAAGTTTAATTTTTCATACACTATTACACCTAGATATTTAACGTTTTCTTTACAATAAATTGTCGCGTTCCCCAATTTAAACGTTGTTTTCCGAAAAATAAACCCTCCGATTTGGTCGTGTTAAACGTTAGTTTATTGATCCCTCTCCATTCTAAAATTCGCGCTATTGCCTCGTTCGCGTTGCTTATAAGTTTTAAATCCTGTCGCGCCCTAATTAACAAAGCCGTGTCGTCAGCGAAAGCTATGATCTGACATCCCTCTGGTAACGCTAGCCCGAATATGCTATTATAAAAATGTTCCAGTATCACGGGCCGGATCGCGATTCTTGAGGACATTCTCGCGGACCTCCCTTGTTGATCTTAACCCCGGTTCTTCTATAAAAGCTTCTTTATTCGAGAAATACGCCGCCGCCATCCGCATTAAATTTCGCGGACAGTTCTTCGATTTCAACTGACTCGCAATTCGTGGCCACCACGCGTGGTTGAAAGCCCCGCTAATATCCAATATTATAGCCGCGCTATAATGTCCATCCATTTTCGCGTTCCGCACGAAGTTAGTTAACGTTTCTATAGCGTCGACCGTCGACGCGCCCTTTTTAAACCCGAACTGATTTTCGTTCATCTGTCCGTTCGCGTAAATGTGGTATTCAATTCCATTTATCAAGAAACTGTCCAACGCCTTTCATACAACCGGTAACAGGCTTATCGGTCGGTAATTTTTAACATCACTCATGTCCAACTTGCCTGTCTTCGGTATAACCTTTACTAATTGTTTCTTCCAGCACACGGAAAAAACTCCTAGCTCGAGACATTTGTTGAACAGAATTTGAAAGACCTCCGGGTTCGCCTCATACGCCTTGCTCGCGATATCCGCCGTGATCCCATCCGCCCCAGCGGCCTTTTTTGCGCTTATTTAATTGAACGCCACGTATATTTCGCGCCTCGCGAAGGGCACATCGTCTCGAATCTCCACGTCCGCTGTGGCTAAATTCCTAATTCCCGTGTGAATTTCCTCGTCCGTGTTCAAGTCGTCTTCCGGAAAGAAAGTTTCCGGAAGAAAAAGTAAAACTCCCGTCCCCTCGTTTTAACGTCATGCTTGCGCCGGCGCTCGCTTTTTTCATCCTAACTACGTGAGACGCGAGTCCCCAGGGTTTTTCCTCCCGATTTCGTGCAAAACTCCAGCCATTTCCCGATCCGGGTTATCCTAATTAATTTTTTATAATCCGCACACTTCGTCCTATATACGATTTCGCGATCGCGACGTTCGCTTTCGTCCCTACAGCTCTGGAATCGGCGCCGCAGACGATTAACTTCTTTTCTTGCAGTCGTAAGCTGCAGCGTCCAACAAAGACACCGAACCCCTAAATTCGCGTTGTTGCAGCATGGACTCCGCGCTCGCACTAATTATCACTTCGTTAACTTTACTCACGATCGCTTCTACCTCTTCGCGGTTTGCGCTGTTTACTAAATCCGGTATAACGTTTCCTGCTTCCCTATTAAACGCGTCTTTGAAAACATCTCACTCAGTTTTTTTAGCGCAGAAGCTCCTTTTAACTACTTGCTCGCGCCTAACCCTTTCATTATTTATTAAAAAACTAATCAGTTTGTGATTTGTCAACATTTCCTTGTTGGTCCTCTATCGGACTATTCCATAATCGGCTTTTACTATTCCCGTCCACTCCGATGGTTACTTTACTCTCATTTAAATTAAGTCGCGAAATAAATTCGTGAAATTTTCTAAAGTTTATTCTAAACGCACCTGGGTTCCCATCCTCTGGCGGTAAGTAAGCTGAAACGACAATGACGTTTAACCCCTTATCGTTTGAAATACCGACACTAACAACGTCTAAACTACTTTTATCGTTAAGCGTAATGCCTTTAAGGTCATTATTCGCGATTACTACGGCCGCCCTGGACCTCTCTAAATTTCCGTCGTCACTTGTGTTGTTTACGTAGTGTAGTTTAAACGGAGCAGGAAATCCACATACTTTGCCCTTAATTACATACGGTTCCGATACTATCGCGATGCTAATATTATCCTGAATTATTTTTTCAACTAGACACTTCGTGGCCCATCTGCCACGCCCTAAATTAATTTGGACGCACGAATTAAAACCGACGTTGTTATTGACCGCTTGCATTTGCGCGGTACCCGGCGTATTATCCATTGAAGTTCGTGCGTTTCTTCTCCTCCTCCAGAAGACGCTTCAAAAACGCACAGCCCATGGAATAAGCCTTGTGCTTAGTGTCGAGGCCCGGAATTCGCGTGAGTTCGCACACTGCGCATTTGATAATTTCGCACTTAGACCTTTTGTGGTCCCCGCCGCATTTCTTACACGTCAACTGCCCTTTGCAGTCCTTCGCTTTTTGCCCCGACTTTAGGCACTTATTGCAATAGTATACATTGCTATAATCTCGCACGTTACAAACCCGACACATGATTTTTATTTTCTTGTCAATGACAAGCTGCCTAAATTTGCCGCTCACAACACAAACCGCTTTCCTAACACCGCGCTCCGTATCCCTCTTATTTGAAAAGAATCTCACAAACTTTATGTCACTGGATAATTTTCCTGCGCTACCCTAGTTTGCTTCTATCGCCTCGCTTTGCTGGCGCAAACAATCCAGTACCTCGGCGTCCTTTAAGCCCTCGTCGATTCTAAAGATACAAATCGCGGGGTATCACTTGAAATAGTTATTAAATCTATTTCAGTGAATTATATTCACTATTTCAGCAGAATTAACTGTTGAAACAGTTTCACGGAAACGTTTTTAAACGCCAAACTTTCACTTTATTTAACACGAAATTAACACGTTTATTTTAATTAATACGCACGTTTTCACTGGTAAAATCACTAAAAGTGATTCGACCGACACGACTTCGCCTATTACTCGCAATATTTCGGACACTAAATTCAGGGCGTAATGACTGCGAAAGCGATCGCGGCACGTCCACTAGCTTCAACGTCTCGAGCAAGACTTTATACTGAACAGTGCCTTCCTAAAGTCATTGGATCTATGAAGAACCTGCGGCCAAAATCAAGAATTGACACCTGGTTCCTCCATCACGATAATGCTCCAGCTCACCGCGCCAAAGCCTGCACCGAATGCTTGACCACGACAGGATTGAAACTTCTCGAGCACCCTCCCTACAGTCCAGATCTTGCTCCCTACGACTTTGCACTGTTTCCGCATGTGAAAATGAAGCTAAAAGGAAGATCCAGTGATGAGAACCTTCTGCGGGCTTGGGACAACGAGTGTGCTCTACTCCCTAGCGAAACTTGGCAGAACTGGTTTAAAGATTGGTTTCGGAGGATGGAGAGGTGTAGTGAGTGTAGAGGAAATTACTTTGAAAAAATTAAATAAACAAAGCTGTACTGCAAAATTTTCCTAGTACCTTTTGTATATATATATATATATATGTAACCTGAAGAATCTGTTCATTCTAGCAATTGTCAAGCAAACGTCATCTCGTTGAAGAGATACCAAATTCGGAGTTCTAAAGTTAAGAGATTGAATGATCTACAATATCGTGAAAGACTTTATAAAGGTAGGTGTAGTGCCAAAACCTATTCCTCTGAACTGAAAAATATGTCAGATAAATCTAGTTTAAATGTAGATGCATAATCGAAGTTGGGTGGCGAATATATATGATTAAATTTATACCATAGGGATTTAACGAAATTTCTCTGAATAACCTCAATCCGACGCTTTTGAATAAGATACTAAGAAGACCAGATTAAGGAGGCAAATTCCAACCGTGATCGTACTAAGGTAAAGAATAGACATTTCAAAATACTTATGTTTGTCAAAGACTTACATTTTCGAAAAATAAAACCAAGGGCTTTTTACAATAATAATTAGACATGTAATCTACGTCTGGTGCTTTCCTGTTATGAGTAGTTTGTATTACCTTTTTAAATTCTTCATTAGTATTTATAAACTCTTTTCGTTATGAAATATTTCGGTGTCTCTCTTCTTCCTCGTTCATCCATGTAGCAGTATTATTGTGTTCTATAGAATATAATGGTATCCTTTCCCGAAATGTTAATTTGATCGACTGAAAATTCCGTATTTTTTATTTTTGTGTTTGTA
Organism: Dermolepida albohirtum; assembly: GCA_031893035.1. Lineage (NCBI taxonomy): Eukaryota > Metazoa > Arthropoda > Insecta > Coleoptera > Scarabaeidae > Dermolepida > Dermolepida albohirtum. Next base: position 19,208 of record JAVIWB010005287.1, on the reverse strand, counting down.
TAACTGTTTTTGATTTCTATCAAGTAGTATGTTTTATCAAATTGGTTGTAATATTTCACGTTTGGTTATATTGGCCTGTCAGGTTCAGAGAACACGACGCGAAAACATCAAGTGTACATACTTTTATGAAGTGGATGTGTAGTTAGATAAATGCTTCTTTGTGTGTGAAATAAATTTGCAAATTAAGTGTCTTCGATTAATCGTATAATTTAAATATTAAATTATATTAAATACTGTGTAATAGATATTATATGTTATTTTAGTGTAATATAATATTTGAGATAATAATACTTACTCCTGTATTCTACTTTGGAGCTTATCTTTCATTTTTTTTAATCGAATAGCTCACATGCTTATATTTCTTTTAAACTAATAATGCTTTGTTGAGTAGTAATGATTTTTAACATGAAATTCATCATAGAGAGGTGCGAATAACATACCTAACTTAGTATGTACGCTGGTGGTTCATATATGCGACCAGATAGAAAGAGAATCTTTTTCACTTTCCATTGTAATAATATTTAAAATTGTTAAAAAAATGTAAATTACTACCAATATTAAAATGAATCTCTTTAATACTTTTAAAATAAATCATTAGCACTGCGATACTTTTCACTTGCATTTCAATTGTAACTTGTGAATGACTAATAGAAACAAAAATTATGTGCATGAGCTGAAAACCCATTCGCAAAATATATTAGATAATAAATGATTTCTTAATAATGACTAATTGAACTAATTAACTAAATTTTCTCAGAAAATAAAACTAATTATCATGAGCGGAGAGCCCATTCACAAAATATGTTAGATAATAAATGTTTTTCTAATAACAACTAATTGAACTAAGTAACTAAATGCTCTCACAAAAATCAAGCTAATGTGCATGAGCCGAGGGCCCATTCACAAAATATTTTAGATAATAAATGATTTGCTAATAATGATTAATTGAACAAATTAGCTAATTATTTCCACAATGTAATACGACCAATTTACTTTAAACTTGAATGACTGACAAAATTAAAATTAATGCTCATGACCTGAAGGCTTGCAATTAGTCACTTAATCTAGCTACCTTAACCACTTGGGAGTCTGCAGCGGGACAGTCAGTAGGGTAATTTTGATGGAATCTGTGGTTGATTAACTTAATCACTTAAGGTTGATATATAAACCCTTTTCACATTAATTTTGTGCATGTATTTCAACAACTAAGTTATCATTATCAGCGAATAATTAAATAACAAATAATTAAAGGCACACTGCGCAGTGTACGTTTTGGCTTTCGACGATACAGATCGTGTACGGAATTTGTTGCTTGAGGGTTTTTGCCGTAGTTTTCCAGGTGCGACACTGTTCAGTTGTCTGCTGATGATGACAACTTAGTTGTGGAAATACGTATACAGAATGCGAAAATTAATGTGGAAAGGGGCTATATATCAACCTTCAGTGATTAAAAAAAAACAATATGAATGACTTCAGAGATTTACCTTTACGTCTATATGAAAAAGTTGTGTTCGTAGAAAATGCATTAGCAATCAATAACAAACAGAAAAGCCCCGAAAAGAAGAAAAAGTTGGAAATTATCGTTATAACTATAATAATGAAAGTGTAAGAGATGCTAGGATTTATAACAATTAATAATTTAAAACTGATAGGCCAGTGTCCGTCTATACATAGGCGCGCGCATACGCACGCACGCGCATACACACACACACAGACATATATAAACACTACCGACTAAATATACACTACAAATATGTATTGCTATGTTTTTTTAACGCGTGAGAAGTATTAATTACTTTAATCACTAATTTGAAAGCATCTAGCATATTCAATTAACCTCGTATATGAATAGTGTATATCGTTAAAAATATCAATATGAATAAATATAATTAGACATAACACTAAATTTATATTAAGCCTAAGTACTTATTATTAAACACTAAAATAATCTTATTTAGTAATACTTATATTCATAGAAACATATTTAAGTTTTCTTAAATTGAAGGTTATATATCAACATTCAGTGATTAAGTTAATCAACTACAGGCTCCATCAAAATTACCAGTAAATTTCCTCCATGTTTTGGCACCAAAATTTATATTGTAACCAAGCTACTGTAAATAGCTTTAACATTTCGAGCCACCTGACTATAAGCTATGACTTTTTGGGGATATTGAGAACCGTATCCAAGATCCTAATGAAAGCCTTGTCGTCGAATATTATTTTAGCATATCGGCCATGCTTTCGCCTTATGAGCAATTGTCAAAGGACATATAGCTAGATTTACTTGTGCGTAATTTAGCTCCATTTTATACCATGCAATTGCCAACTGCCAGTCTTGCGGAATTAGAGGATAAATGCCTCAAACTCGATTTGAAGAAGCATCGGGCAGACCACTACAAATCACCTTCGCGCAGACGTGCTAATTTGGTCGAGCCGCATTTGGCATGTAGGCATATTCTGGAATTACGTGCATCCAAATCTGAGCTGAGCCTTCTGTTAGCGCAGTGCGTACTAGCTCTATTCATTGCTTTACTACATTGTGTTACAGCACGTACATGTCCTAAGTGTTCGGGAAATTCTTCAGGTAGTCTCCAGGAGAGCACTCCTGGGAATGTTGTCTCGACCCCTTTAAATAAGTATTTAATTTATTTGGATTATGTTATATCGCGAGTCTCGAGTTGTCAACGCCCATATCTGACAATTTACATCCAGGATTGCCACAGTTGAGATATCTAGGTTTTGTGGTGAACGAGTTAGGATTAAGAGAAGTACTATTAGCCTAAGTTACGTAATGCTACAAACATTTCGAATCCGTAGTGTCTCCTCTCATTGCACGAACTAAAAAGAAGGTAAAATAGTGTTGAAGACTAGTATCAGCACCCATTTTGAGGTATCCTGACTTCTACCGAACCTTTCACCTTGTCAATCATGGATCGGTCGTCGGAATCGGTTGTGTGTTGTCGAAATATTTTGGTGATAAAGAAAAAGTAACTTGTTATCCTCCCTCCCTTAACTCCTGCTGAGCTGAAGTACAGCACCACTGAACACGAACTGTTTGCAGTCCGTGGAGAAACTCCGCTATTATTTAGAGGAGTTTCATTTCAAAGTAATCACAGGCTATCATTTACTTTTATGGCTGCATCGTCTGAAAGATTCTTAGGGATGAGTAATTCGTTGGCAATTACATTTAATTTCGTAAAATTATGAAGTGATACATCTTGAAGATTCCGAAAATGCTATCCCAGATTTTCTATTTCATAGCTTGCCACTAGAAGTTGATGCCGTTAACACTTGCCGCTTATCAGTCGAGGACAAATGGTTCATAAGTATATTTAATAAAATCAGTTATCCACAGCACCCTTCCTTATGGCGTACTGAGCACAGATTATGAAAACACCTTCCAACTCACTATCCCGAGTTAGTAAATCCCGCAGACATGGAAGCTCGTCGTTCCAAAAGCAGAACTCGTTAATATCATTAGGCAACCTCATAAAGACCCGACATGTGGACACGGTGGCCTGACGAAAACGGAAGCATGCACTCTCAGAAGTACTGAAGTACTGAACAACGGGTACCTGTCGGACATTTGTTGAGCATCAAGAGTATGACAGATTGCAAATGTTGACTTGATTGGATCATTACCTCGATCTAACAAAAGTTAAGCCTATATGCTAGTAGTATGCGACACGTGCAGTAAATTCGCATTGCTTTTCGTTACACTACTACCAAAACTGTCACGCAGATTTTAGAGGATCATGTTTTCGTGTTATTTAGGACTCCAACGTTTTAATCTTGGATAATGAAGAATAATTCCTCAGTAAGCTTATGCAGGTTTTGGCCAAACGTTAGCATGCAAGTTTGGTGTTTACGTCTAATTATTATCCTCAGAGTAATTCCACTGAGAAAGTCAATCTAGTGATTAAGAAAAGCTATTGTATCTGGGATACACTTTTGCCCAAGTTTTTGGCTTCTTTTGATGGGTTTGCTATTCTTTCATCGAAGCATGACACTGAGTATCGTTAATTTTGGTAGATAAATCTTAATTGATGGTGAGGAACTAACATTTGCATCTTCAGAAGAACGTGCCGTCGAATCCTTAGTCGACAAGTAGAAGCACACTGTTGCCACCCGCTATCTAGATATTCTGTAGTTGCTTCTCAAATCTTATTAGTACATTGCTTATATTTATAATCTTCGTAGGGAGAGTTGAATTTTTCATTTGCATCGACGGCTCTGAAAACGAAATTTTGTTCTTCGAACGCCACTAAGCATTTCGCGGTCAAGTTGGCACTTAAATTTGTTGTATCTTTTACTGTAACAGATTGTTTCGCCTTGGACGTACCAGCTGACTGATGATAATGGCCTAACTTCTATTTGGCAGATCAAGGATCTAAAAGCTCGTCCGCCAGACGTTCAATAGTGTCTTCGGTTTCTACCTCTTTAACGACTTTTTGGTGTATTACTGGATTTTGACTCGCGAATACTTCTATCGAATAATCTTCGTGTCGTAAGAACTGACTAATCAGATTTCGCCTACATCCATTTTCAATATTATGCTTTGGATCCTATAATTATCTACCTGTAGAGAGGGCACACGAATACTTCTTCCAGATAATCTCACTCCATCTGCCGAAAAAGTTTTGGGACTCAAAAGAAACTTTTTTGATCGAGTTCATGAAAAAATGTGAAACCATAAGCACAACATCTTACTTAACTACTTTTCGTAATTTAAGGGAAGTAATTAAAGAGAAAAGACTGGGTAAACTGCAGTTTCTTTGGAATCCAGTCTATAAATGCATGTCGTAATATTTTCTTATATTGAAAATCAATCTTTAAATTCCTTTTATTTATTAGGTCCATTCAAATTATAAATTTAATTCCAATATTCTTCACTAACAAAAATTCCACATCTTTTTTCCTCTGATTTATTTCAATTTTTCCAGTACGCAAATTATTTACGTTATATATTTTCCTTCTCCTGGATAGTAATTAATTTGATCAATTTTATACGTATGATGCTTTTCTTCCCTTTGTTTCTTATATCTGTTCATCTATTATAGAACCTTGATATCCGGTGTCAATTAATGTTGTGACATTTTCACCTAATATATTTGTATTGATGCATGGTAATATGATTTTATGTTATATGTAGGTTTTATTGTCAAATTCGTTGTGTTAGTCATATTTTGGGTTTTTATAACAATAATTTATTACTCATGGTCATGCAGTATTACCACTACTTGGTTCATTCCAATTTTCCTCCTCACCCTATCTTCCTTCATTATACCTCCTTCTATAGTTTATATCTCTATTATGTTGGTATATCCTATTGCGATTATCCTCACCTCATCTACTTCAGGTAAAATTCGTTATTGCTCCACATTCTTGTTCATTTCCATTTTCTGTTCTTCCTTCATATAATTTATTTGGACATCTTCCGGTATATCCTTTCCCTCATATTATTGGCAATTCTCATTTTTATTTAAAATCTTTATATATTTCTTTGGATTTGGCTTTTGGTCATTATTAAAATTTATTTATACAATATTTTCTTCAATGTATATGTCTATATTATCAATTCATAAGATGCTAACATGCTCTTTTTGTTCATCAAAGTTTTAATAATATAAAAATTAAATTAATTTATTATTATTTTATCAATAACTATAGGAATAGATTGCAATAATACTCAAAATTAAAAAAACTATTGTATTATCATTTTTTGTCAGATTCAACATTAAACATAAAAAAAAGTCTTAAATTTAGCTTTAAAAATTTCAAACGAATAACATTACAATACAGTAATAAATAATAAAAAAGAATTTTCCTCTAACACAAAATTTAAATTTTAACATTAACAAACTCTCTCTATCTTAATTAACTAATTTGATCAAAATATTTTAATTTTCATTCATATATATATATGTACACTAGCAAAATAATTAGTGACAAGATATGGCAATACTAGTAAGTAGATCCCGAATGATACTAAGCTAATTAGTATAAAAATTTCTTAATAATAACTACTTATTCGATAAAACAGTGCTCCATCAGTTGGACTGGATACGTAAACACTAATATATTTTTTGGCTGATGACACTGATCTTACTAATCAGCTATATACTCTTACAGTTGTGATACATTGACCTTCATAATTCTTGAATTACTGATAAAATAAGTTTATAACTACCTAAATTTATTGACGGAAAATAACAATTAAAAATTCTCTACATTGACTAACAAATATGCTGCATCGAGGTAATCCGGAGAACCTTCGAGTCACCAATAGCTTGTGTGTGTGAATTCTTAAAAATAGCTTATATTAAGTCACATAGAAATTAGTAATATCTTTATGCTATTGATTGCAATTGAATATTTCTCATCTATATTTTATAATAGCAATAATTTTAAATCACACATGTATATATATATATATATATATATATATATATATATATATATATATATATATTTTTAAAATACACTTATGTTTAAAAACATATATGTGTTCTCTTGTTGATAGAATTTTGTTTCTGTTTCAGACTAATCATTTCCCTAATTATTTTTTTGCTTGTGTTGTTCTTTTTCAATAATTTTGTTATTGTCAAAATTAAATTGGTGGTCGTATTGCAGTTCGTGCGTGAATAAGGCGGTTTCATCAGTCCTTTAGAATTTTTAGAATAATCGAAACACACTAAAATATTGCATTTCGTTATTTTAACAATTTAATGTAGAACGAACTTTAGCAAGAAAAATAAGAATTATCTTATTTTAATACTATAGTACCAAACCTAGAGCAAAATATATAGTGTCTGTATTTTTGCTTATCAGTATATATGTTAAAACAAGTTAAAAGAGATATCAAAGAAAACTAGATATATTCAAGTTTTCAATATTTCGTTAACAGTCATAGTTTCTTAGAAGCAATATAAAATTCTATTAACAAACAATATATAATTCATAAAATAGGGTTTTCTTAAACTTCATTTATTATACATTATTATACTCGAATTCAAATAAACAAATTAAAGCATAGACTTTGTGAAAAATAACTGACGTAAAATTATGTTGAAATATGTATTTAGTTATATACGGTTCCTTTAACAAATTACGAAAATACTGAACGGGCAGAATTTTAAAAATCTTTTAATATACCGACGGAATATGATTTAGACTTCAACATCTGCGTCTCATAGATGGAGAAATTACTTGGGAAAATTCATGGCTTTCATTTTGAATTTAATAAAAAGGTTACAAATAATATGAATACAGGAGAAGTATATTATTATAACTACTATATTCTCATTTGAAGAAGAAAATGCACACACCAAACAAAGTAATACTTAACTACTAGAGGATTTAATTTTATTCTATATATATATATATATATATATATATATATTGTTATGAAAAAGTCATGATAATGTGTTAAAATGAAATATAAAAAAAAATAGAATAGTGAGCAATATACTTGTTAAATATACGTATATAATCTATTACAAATGTAACTACAATAAATAATTTCACTAAATTGAATTGTATTAAAAACATACTATAATATAATTAATTGGTAATAATAAATATATTTAAGCTAAAAGCAAAGTAATGTTTGCAATTTAAACACCAGCTTTACGAAATTAAAGGTATATGTTATTTTAGAACTAATAAATGTTATAACATCTATTCAAAACTATACTATGATAATATTCCAAAATTTGATAATATTATTAATAAGTATAAGTACCTGAAAGTGAGAAAATCATATTAATAACAAGAAAGGAAATGATTTCAGAAAAGTGGACAGGCATAGAAAGCTAAATTATAAGGAAAATGTAATAAGATATTAAGGAGCTATAATTGTTAACAATATTTAAATACACAAAATGATTAAAAAAATAAATAAAATTTATAAACACTAAATATAGCTTAAAATAATACTGAATGGCTTAGATGTATTTAAATACAATTTATAATTGAACAAAGATAATAATGGAATTGAGAAATAAAGATGCAGTAAATAATTAGAGAATTATTCTACTACTACTACTATTAATTTAAAGTAAAAAAAGTTTAGGAATGTATTTAAAAAATAAAATAAAAATTATAATTTATAAAATTAAGCATTCAAAACAATACTTCTTTGTGTATTTCAAAAATTATAAATAAATGAGCTAGCAGAAGTGTTACGAGTAACATGTAATTACTTGTTGACATATGAAAATACAATATATTACAAATACAAAATTATCAGGTGCGCAACTAAGTCCTCGCTGTTTCTTTTTTTGGTGAAAATGCAACTTTATTGTGAAAAAATGTTTACAAATGAATCATTCAAAATATTGCCCATCGCTACGGACAACTTTTTCCCATCTTTCTGGTAGAGCTCGCATACCGTCACGGTAGAAGTGTTCGTCTTTTGAGGCTATCCACGGATCAAGCCATTTCGAGATGTCTTCATATGAGCGGAACTGCTGATTAGCCAGACCATGTGCCATCGAACGGAATAAGTAATAATCGAATGGCGCAATATCTGGGTAATATGGCGGGTGGGGTAGGACCTCCCATTTGAGCGTTTCTAAGTAGGTTTTAACGGATTTGGCAACGTGAGGCCGAGCGTTTTCATGCTGTAGAATAACTTTTTCGTGCCTCTGCTCGTATTGTGACCGCTTTTCGCGCAGTGCTCGGCTCAATCGCATCAATTGAGTTCGATACCGTTACCCAGTGATGGTTTCGTTCGGTTTCAACAGTTCATAATAAATAACACCGCCCTGATCCCACCAAATACACAGCAAAACCTTCGCAGCGTGCATATCCGGCCGAACCGACGACGTAGAAGCATGACCGGGTAGTCCCCATGATTTTGTTCTCTTTGGGTTGCTGTAGTGAATCCATTTTTCATCACCCGTAACGATGCGATGAAGAAAACCCTTCCTTTTTTGCCACTGGAGCAGTTGTTCACAGGCATAAAAACGACGCTCAACGTCTCTTGGCTTCAAATCATAAGGAACCCAAGTTCCTTGTTTTTGAATCATTCCCAACGCATGCACGGTCGTCAACATCGAAATCACCGTCTTTGAAGCGACAGAACCAATCACAGCACGTTGTTTCACTTAGAGCAGCATCTCCGTAAACTTTTTGGAGTTCCTATGCGCTTCAGCCGCCGTTTTCTTCGAATGAAAGAAGAAAAGCAGCACTCCCCGCAAATGGCGATTATTTGGCACAAAATCAGACATTTTCACACAACCAAAAGTATATGACGCAAAAACAAAATCACTAATGTGTCAAAGCAGTTTGTTTACCATATGTTTAAGCTTGGTTCATGACATTTTGGTTATGTCGCAATCGACCAGCACTTACTACTGTAGCCATCTCTTGAAAAACAGCGGGAACTTAGTTGCGCACCTAATAGTATAAAAGTTAATATAACTAATATATACAAATTATATTCAATCATTAATTTGCTGGATAACCACTAATAAAAGTTAATATTTACATTGATTCATTTGTTTAAAATCGATAAATACAAACAAAATAATCAGACTAATCCAAGGAAGAGGATTGGTTAAGAAACAGCTGATCGAAGCGACTGGAAAAATTCAAATTCGAAAATAGTTATGTCGAATTTATAGGAAAGGAAGGTGATTATACAAACTTATGCATATGAAGTTAAGAATAACAGAATGTCAATTACGTATTTTAAAAACAAGAAAATAATTCAAACCTTAAGAAAAGTATAATTAAGTATACAATCATATTTAATACACCGGTCGTGGCGATTACCTACATGTATTCTATCTATTGCGGATTAACTATTCACTTAATTAACAAAATATTTTAAATAAAATTATTTGAGCTCAAGTACACTATACCTTAAATTTATTTTAAAATATACAGAATGTTTGGCTTTGCCTATATTATATAACTTTGTGTCTTAAATAGAACACCTGCCTCTTATTAGATAATAAGGCAAATTCATATTATAAAACCCATGCTCAAATTACAAGATTTTCAAAATATTCCGCGTTCAAGAAAAAATAGTTTATTTACTGATCTCTTTGAAAATTAATGTCGTCTTTATTAAACATTATTTTGCAACAATTCTTCTGCATAATTGTGATATAAACTTAAGTTGTGTAATCTATACTATATATTTTCACTATAAATGTCAAGAATTACATGTGACACTCTGTATTGTGACTTGTTATGCGCTCCTGCTACACAACAAACTATATTCAAATATGTACATGCCTCAATAACAGGGTAATTAACATTTGTTTAACGGCAAGCAATATTACAATTTTAAATGAGAAAGTGCATTTATGCATCTTCTTTGCGGTGAAAAATGTCTTAATGTTATTCAGTTGGCCACAATAACTAACAGGGTTTTATCATCTGTTAGTATTCCTGCAAAATGGTAATTGCTAAACTTGACAGGTTTTATTTTAGTGCAATTACACGATGTTTAACTATCTAAGTAACTAACATGGTGAATGGGTTCATCAAATTTGCAAAATACCTATCGTAGAATGTACATCTTACAGGACAATTTTGGTGAGTTTTATGAATCCGAATTGATGAAAACTAAACATATCTGGTTGAAAAATTTATACGTCGAAAAAAAGTTAAAAATCTCGCTAAATGGTTGGATATGCCTTCTAAGCACAATTCATGGATATCCAAAGATAATATGAAAACTATGGTGTTTATGCGAAGTTAAAAATAAACACAATATTCATAATGAACTGGTTTTTAGTAAACAGCAGTAAACACATACACAATAATTACCACAAATACACAGCATTTAAGAAATGCATACACAATTATTATAGTAAACACAAAGAAAATAAATAATACGTATACACAATTTTAAAATATTAAAATATGACAAGCAATGATCAGATTTTAGATTTTAAGTCAAATTTTGTAAATTACTGAATCCGGAAATTAAGTTATTAAATTTCTCTCACGTTCTACCATAACTGTGAACTCGAAATAAATATATTCTTCTCATAATGGTTCCATTATCTTCTACTACACCCTTATAATCAGAAACAGTCGACTGTTAATAACACTTTTTTTACCATCTCAGCAGTTAGTATAGTTCTAGTAAGTAATTTAACGCACCGGTACCATAAAAGCATTCTATATATCCACCAGGGTATTCATCCTATATTTTACCCAATTTAGCTAGACTAGAAGATATTCCGTGTACATTTCGTTCAGTGAAATTAGAAGTATCGAGCATATTTAAATAATTTTTAATGTGATTTGTATATATTATGATTATGTGTATATAACTAGTGAATCTATCCCTGTATACAGCAACGACACATCTGTATTGAAAATAGGTTTTAAAAAAATCATAAAAAATGATGCATTACCTTCTTAGCTAGTTCTAAAATTATGAATTCTGCAAACACACATAATCTACATGAACCTTTGCCAATTCGATAGCTCTCACAGATTCAGAAAATACTTTGAATTATTTACAATTTAGCTTTGCTACATATGCTTCAGCACCAAGTGTTTTCTGAATAGTTTCCTAATGAGAAACTGATTTTATATTAATAAAAATTGCTTCAAGAAACTCGTTGACGGATCCGTTTCGTTTTATTGTGTTAAAATCAACATATTCTTATATAACTTTATTTAAAACGAATGGGCGATTGTAATTTGGGCCAATGGTCATTATCAATCCTCGAAGATTAGTCAGGTAACATTCTTAGTATGTAAGTTGGGCCGAAGGATTATAGTGACTAAAATTAAAAGCATTTATGTAATTAAGTAGGATAGAAATTAATAATTAATATTCACACGAACAGGGTCTCCATTACTTAATTGTTTCTAGAAATTTAGGATTTTATTTACGTAATTGTTAATTTAATAAGAAACTCCCCTCCATTTATGTAAATATATACGAACGGTAGTCAGTTCATCCTGTAAGTTCAAAGAGTTTTATTTCACAAAGTGTAAATATCATGTGTTAATTACGAGAAATCCTTAGTGTGCGTGGTCAAGTTATTTTAATTTTTTAAACGTGTGCTGTTTGTAAATCAGATTTGCTGAAGTGTGGTGAAAGGAAATGGCGGTGTACCTCCAAGAGTACTTCATGTAGGACCAATATTTTTACCGTTGGCGAAAGAAGTGATAGAATTATAGTAGGACAAAATTCTGAACATAACCATTCGTTAAGTGAAAATGAAATTGATAAGAAAATTGTTAATAGTGCTTACAAAAGGAAAGCCACAGAAGATATTTCACAAAGGCCCTCAAAACTTTGTCGACAAGTACTTCAGAATATGAGTGAGGTAAACATATTTGTGTCAGACTTAAAATGTGTTAAACGAAATGCGTACAACCCCCGCAGAAAAAATATCCAATAATAAAAATATCCATGCGATGCATGTACATGCAGACCTGGTTTGTACCAACTGGAAAACAACGCAAGGAGAGAACTTTATAGTCACAAACGATAGTACAAACAATTTAGTAGGATTTTCTTGTGCAAAAAATTTATCGTTCCTGTGCAACTGTGACAGCATTTATACGGATGGAATGTTTACTTATTGTATAAAATTTTTCAAACAACTTTTTACAATTCATGGATATAAAAATGGACATTATGTTCCGCTCGCTTTTTGCTTACTTAAAGATAAATATGCGGGAACGTATGAACAGTACATAAAGGCACTAGTGGATTTTTGTAGTTCAAGTAGTATGCAATTTAAACCAAAACAAGTTACTGTAGACTTTGAGAAAGCAATTCATGTGGCTGTAAACAAAATTTGGTCTGATATTGTTATTGTTGGGTGTAGATTCGGTCTTGGTGGAGAAAAATTCAATAATTAGGGTTAGTCCCTAAATATAAGAATAAGGAGTCTGAAATTGGAAGATGGTTGAAATACACATTTGGAATTCGATATTTGAACCCAGATGAAGTAGCTGATTGTTACGTCGAAGATTTGGTTGCTATTCAGCCGATTGATCCAAGAGTAGCAAAATACTCCGATTATTTGGTTGACACACGATGAAGAATTTGAACTTTGGGCTTCAAGATCATCAAGTATAGCTCGTACTGCGAATGGATGCGAATCTTTTCATTCGCATTTCAATTCCAGTTTTTACACAAGCCATACATATTGTACATATTGTACATATTTGTAGAAACATTGTTGGAATTTCAAGTAGATGTAAGTATTACAATAAACAGTGTTCAAGTTATGAATAAACCAAATTCTAACACGGCAAAAAAAGGTCTTTTCTAAATAATATGTTAAATTTATATTAACAATGAAAATAAAATTAATAGACTGCTGTTTGTAAAACAAGTTTCCCATTTTTGCAATCGCTAATTACTGTAAATACATCTGTATCAAGAACAAATGTTTTTATCTCATATACAAGGAAAATAAAATTAAATCATTAAAGTATTTTGTTTTAATTAAAAACGGCCCAAATTACATATAGCCATTTCGAGCTGGTGTGATCATTCAGCCCAACTTACATGTTTACCTTTTCTAATGGCCTGACCATCAGACCAAGTTACATCTGCTCAAACGAATTATATATCTATTCCGATGAGTTCCTCATTTGCAAGCCATTTAAATTGACCATGTGGTAAATTGAATGTCATAACTTAACTACCCAAACTTGTTACATCGAGATATAATTTATATTTATTGGCCAGTGAAGAATCGTATTCTGATAAGAATTCGTTGTTAGCAATTTTCTTTCTTTTACGACACATACTCACGCCTCCACGTATACCCTTCTCAAAAAAATTTAACATGCGCCATGCGCCACATAGGACCCCAACTTAATCCTGGTGATGTCAATTAATACGCGGGATTCAATTTATAATTGTTTATGCAAATGTTTCGAAAATTTTCAAAAATATCTGCAAGTAGTAGAACATATGATTGAATGTATATATCATTATATTCTCCTAGTGAATTACACTAAAATAAATTCCAAACTATTTCTTCTCTGTGAGAATCTTTATAACTTACTTTAATCGCTGAAGGTTGATATATAACCCCTTTCGATATTAATTTTCGTATTCTGTATACACATTTCGACAACTAAGTTGTCATCTTCGGCAGATAATTAAACAGTGTCGCACCTGGAAAACTACAGCAAAATACCTGTACGAAACAAATTCCGCATACGATCTGTACCTTTGAAAACCAAATCGCACACTGTATATTTGTTTCACATAATTTGTAAAAATTGTATTCTAGTCTTAAACTAATAAAAGAAAAAGGAAAGGAAAAAAGTACTTGCATGCGTTTAGTGCGCCCTTCCTTGTCTCTCGTTTAAGGGAGTTAGGGTTGGGGCCCAGGTTAGTACTCAACACATGGCCTTTATTCTTCAAAATGTACATGCTTCCATACGTATTTAATTCGCGATAATTACACACGTTTTTTATCAAATGCAAACAATCCGCGATTACACTATGATTGCTTTCCAACATATGTTTTGCTAAACCGTATTTTTGTGGCCGATTGAATTTTATGCGCGCAATATGTTCTTAATACCAGGTTTCTATCGATCGTTTTGTTTGCCGATGTATTGTTGTCCAAAAAAAAAGATGTGTGTTTTATTGCTCTCTACCATGCATAGAGATGGTAAGCTGCTAGATGTTCCAAAGTGTTTGCCCGAAATAATTGAATTTTATAACAAAACCAAAGGAGGAGTCGATACGACTGACCAGTTATGTTCTACATATAACGTTGCCAGAAATTGTAATCGCTGGCCTTTGGTAATATTCTACTCGTTGCTGAATGTGGCTGCCATAAATGCACGTATTGTTTTGTTGTGCACTCAAAATCCACCACTAAAATACAAAAAGCGTTCACCTTTCATCAAGGATTTGGCGTTTAGGCTTATTACGCCACATATGGAAAAACGTAGCACAATTAAGACATTGCCAACTAATATCAAAATAAGCTGCCAAAAATTTACCAAACAACTCTCTGGAAAGCAGAATGAACCCGCAGACATATCACCACCAGCCAAAAAACTTAAACAGAGTCGTTGTCAGGTATGCGGTAATAAAAAGGACCGTATAACAAAAACAACATGCTGCAAGTGCGACATTTTTATTTGTAAAAGTCACAGTTACCCACTGTGTACTAATTGTTATCAATCAACATATTCAGAATTGACAAACAACTGCGAAAACCATGATGATATGTTTGATGGATTTGATGAGTGACTACAATTTTGTTGGTACTTAGTTCAATTTTTACGCAAAATTTTATTTTGTTTACAAAAATATTATTAAATAACTTTATTTTCTTTATCTTTTTAGCTTTCGAATTCGGTAATCTGCAGAGGATTTGCTTAAAAAGTTTTTTAATTATCACTAGAATTACATAATCCATTTAACATAATTTTTTTGTTTCCTTTTTTTAATGAAATGTTAATAAACAACATATAAGTTGAAATAAAATAATAGATTTATGACTAAAACTAAATTTGTTCGGTATTTTAGTGCTCCTTACTTCAAAAAATTACATTATATGTATATTTGAATTTGGCAGTTAAGAAACGCAGACACTTTAAACGCATGGGTGTGGGCTACACTCAATTATAGTAACGCAGTAAGTGAAATATACTATAGTGATGGAGGGTTAATAATAAAAAAACGAAACCGTACAGAATATATTAAATGTCTAACTAAATAAATTGGAACAGAAAATCTAAGTATCCGTATCCATACGTATAGATTGATTCATACTGATCATACGTAGACAATCATTTACCTCAGGACAGCTTAATAAGCACTTCAAAAGAGAAAATATAGAAAACACAAGTAGATAGTTTACATCTTATCTACTCTAGCCTTAAGTAAGTGTATCTATTGAGCATATATAGGTAAAACTTTTATAATTAACAATATATATATATATATATATATATATATATATATATATATATATATATATATATATATATATCAAGATTTTATAGTTATTATATTAAATGTATCTAATAGTCATATACAATATAAAGATTTGTAATTATGATGATTAGTGATTAAAATTAATTAGATATACATATGTAGGTACATATTCAGAAATTATCAGCGGTTAAAGCTATGTAGGCGTAATAATCATCACCATATAAAATAACGCTTAAATATATTTTATTGAATATTTATACCGTCCTGATAATGATCAATTATTAAAATTAATTAGACGTACATATGTATATACACGTTCAATAATCAGCCGTTATATAATGAAATCAATAGCTCTGTTAAATTATTAACTACATATAAGCTAAATAATAATTTCAATAATCTAATGACCTAAAATATATATACTATAAAATGCAAAAAGATATAAGTACGAACGGTACAGGATCTGTGTCTAGATATTACCCCCTTTGTCTCAGAACGAAGTAACAGGTCCGAAATATCTTCATGCAGTCTTAACAGCAGTTCCCAAAGATGGAAATATTATATCTAAATGGTCTTTTAGCAGGGTGGCTATAATAAGGTAGAAATAACATTACTTTCTGTTAGGTGGTACTGTCTTCTCCACTAAGGTTATTATTTTAGACCAATATTAAAAACTCTAATGCCAATGTAAAAGAGAGAAAGAAAAGAAAATTAGACTATTGTGTAATGCAACGATAAAAATTTTTCGTCCTTCTAATAAGCCGTATAATAAAGGCAAGATGCCATTTGATCAACGTAATCCCTATGTGAACGACTTATTCTGATACAATCAAGAACAAATAAATCCCAAATCGATACATTAATGGATCAGCATAATATTATTCCAACAAGACATTGTAAGATATGTTCCGTTCTTAATTTTATGCACGATCTATTACCAAATTGAACTCTACGGTATGACAGAGGACTTACTTCTTTGAAGGTAGAAACGCAACAGAGAGCTAACGCATCCAGGATAGTGTATTTATGCCTAACATGACGTTCGATCTTAAAAAAGAAGACGTAGGAAATACAACTTACAGATTCATTATTACAACAATTAATTATAATTTACTTGGAATAATTTCCAATTGAAAATGTCAACATTTAGACATGTAAAATAGTCCGAAGTAATTAACTGGTTTATCCAATATTTAAATTAGTTTCAACGACATGCGAATTACGAAATATAATATGTAACGGTGTTCGCGAAATATGAATAGAAGATCAGATGAGCATGTAATAAATTACTAACTTAAACTGTTATTGAAATAAAATAGGCATCGTTTTATAAACCTCTCATCGAAGGCAGACATTAACAGTCGAACTGAAAAGTCCCCGGTCTACCATAGTAAAACACAGTTTTTTGGCAAAATTCGATTTTATTATTCAACATAGTTGCCTTCGAGGGCGATACACCGATTATAACGTTCTTCCAACTTTTCGATACCATTTTTGTAGTACGAATTGTCGTTAGCCTCGAAATAGGCCTCAGTCTCGGCGATCACCTCCTCATCCCTGCTAAATTTCTTCCCGGCGAGCATTCTCTTGAGGTCTGCAAACAGGAAATAGTCGCTGAGGGCCACATCTGGAGAGTACGGTGGATGGGGAAGTAATTCGAAACCCAATTCACTTAATTTGGCCATTGTTTTCATTGATTTGTGACACGGTGCATTGTCTTGGTGAAACAGCACTTTCTTCTTCTTCATATGGGGCCGCTTTTTGCGATTTCGTTCTTCAAACGGTCCAATAACGCTGTATAATAGTCGCTTTTTAAGATAATCTATGAAAATTATTCCACGCGCATCCCAAAAACCTGACGCCATAACTTTTCCAGCTGACTGTTGCGTATTTCCACGCTTTGGAGCCGGTTCATCGCGTGCAGTCCACTCGGCTGACTGTCGATTGGACTCTGGAGTGTAGTGATGAATCCATGTTTCATCCATTGTCACCTATCGACGCAAAAACTCGGTTTTATTACGATTTAACAGCTTCAAACACAGCTCAGAATCATCAACTCGTTGTTGTTTTTGATCGAATGTGAGCTCACGCGGCACCCATTTTGCACAGAGCTTCCGCATGCCCAAATATTCATGCACAATGTGTCCAACACGTTCCTTTGATATCTTTAGGATGTCAGCTATCTAGATCAACTTTACTTTACGATCATTTAAAATGATTTTGCGAACTTTTTTGATGTTTTCGTCGGTGACAGCCTCTTTTGGTCGTCCACTGCGTTCGCCGTCTTCGGTGCTCATTTCACCACGTTTAAACTTAGCATACCAATCAATTATGGATGATTTTCCTGGCGCAGAGTCCGGAAACTCCTCATCAAGCCATGCTTTTGCTTCAACGGTATTTTTTCCCTTCAAAAAGCAGTACTTTATCAGCACACGAAATTCTTTTTTTTTCCATTTTTTTAAATAACAAAAGTAGCTTCACTCTTAACGCAATATCTCAGTAACTAATAGTCGGATTGCTGTCAAAATTTGACACGTTTCGTTTGAAGGTTAGTACTATCTAAAAAACATATGTATTTAATAACACTAACGCCATCTATGTGTCAGACCGGGGACTTTTCAGCCGACCTGGTACTTTGACTATGTTATTATATTGAAACGACCTCGACATTGGAATGACATCTTCATTAAAATGATATTGACATTTAGATATCCTTGACATTGAAAGGATCTTTATAATAAAATGATCCTGATATATAAATGACCTCGATATTGAAATGACATCCACTTCGAAATGGCCTTAACACTTAAACCTCCTCGTGTTCAGCCGATTCTAGAACCTCCTCATTGACCTTGACTATTCCAACATGCAGTCTCTCTACTTTCGTTAATAACACCAGAGTTTACTTTGAAAAAGTTAATGTACTCGAAACGCATCTCTACAAGATATTATTAACATTTGAATGATTCCTATAATGTTCATATAATTGGATTGTGAAACACTAATCCAGTAAAATTAGTTCGGATTGTGATTAGATTTTGTTGAAGAAGTAAGCCGAAAAATATTTCACATGTGGTTTGAATCCCCATCGTTTAAAAAGTCTTTTAATCTATTATCGTCTAGACAAGTTTTGTAACTTTGTCTGACTTTCCACATTAAAGAGATATGGTATTACAAATATTATTAAATAATTAATATTTTAGTATTTCTCGATTCGATTTTTTTAGTCTTTAATTTTGTATAAGCTATAAATATATATAATCCAGTCGGTTTTGGAAAAACATTTATCAATTGAATT
>JAVIWB010005286.1:0-70642 GCA_031893035.1 Dermolepida albohirtum | reverse complement strand
GTTTTGGAAAATTTTAATTTCTCTTTATTGTAGGTATTTTTTGCGTCTATTTTTATTGTATCTTTTAAATATTCATTTGAAACATATTTTTTTTCTTTAATTTCCCGTTGAATCTAAATCTGAGAAAAGAAAGTTAGTATTCAATTTAAAATCACAAAATTCTCATTCAATTTAAAATTCAAACTCAGCTTAAAACAAAATCTAAGTACATCCATTTTCGTTTCATTATTATACATGTTTTCATAAATATTCCAAGTAGAGCTCATCTTAATATACCTTATATATATTAACTGAGGCGAAAAATTTTTTTCCGAATTTATTTTCCTTTTGAGTGAAGTTTGAAAACTGCGTTATTTGTTAATTTTGTATGTAAATGTATTTATTTGTACCATATCGATTAATTCAGCGTTCGTTTTAGTCGATATTAGTGTTACGTTATGAGGCTAAGAAAATATTACATCCTATATAAATATAAAATCACACAATAAAATTGTATTTAAAAGTTAAAATTATATCAAATCTTTTGTTATTGAATATCATTGTGCTTATGTACCTTGTTATTGTTTTTCACATTTCCTTTGTCTGATAATGACATTCGATAATGAGAAAAAAAGGTCACGAACATCACCAAAACAAAGCCTGTAGTCCTAGTTTAATTTGATACGTAAATAAATTTTATTGTTGTTGATATTCAAAATTTTATCATTAAGTAATCCAAAATGCGAATCTATGTAAATAATATTATTTACTGGGTGTATTTTGCTTTCCTGAAGTCAACGATACAATTTTGTTTACAAGACAAGGTATTGTTCAGTTATTTATATTTACATAATTCAAACAAAATCTAGTCTTTATCCCTTATTTAGTACAGGAACTATGTGCTAAATGTACGGTTCAGCATTATTATATTTTTGTTTTGATTCGATTACCTGATTTAAACAGCGATATACTGAATAATTGCTCTCTTAATTTATTTAGTTTTATCTGTAGTTGTATATTTAATCGATATACTAAATTGAAAAGCAGATTATATCCTCAGTGTGGATAGGTCAAAAATTCAATATAATTCGAAAAAATAAAATTTCTCTAAAAAGAGCTGTCGTGGTTTAAAAGCGTATTAAAACAGAAGTATGTAAATATTGTGCCATTTATAGACAAAAACTTCAAACTTTATTAACTCTGCTTCTGGGTTTCCGGGCTGGCACCGCGTCACCTTCTGCCGACGTTTCGTACCCATTTGTATGGGAACCACTGCAAAAAATGTTTGCATAATATGACTTTTCTTGTGTCTATATAAAACCATTAAACAATCTTTGAAAAAGTGCGCTTATTTTTCTCTTATATAACTCCTACAATTGCCTTTCCCAATTTTTCTTCTTTACGTTAGTGTCACATTTATTCTTGATTGTTTTCGCACCAATTGTCCTAACCAATGCAGCCTTTCACATCTTTAACTGGATTTTTATATAACTCATATAGCTCTTTATTATGAGTACACTACATGTTCTTTTTTTACTACAGTTGTGTCAAATTTTCTATTTCTAGAGTGTTCAAATTTACACGTTGCGGTGTCAAACGAGTTTCTCTTAATTTACTTCACACTTAATTTAGTGTTTTGATACAAAAGTGTGTATAATTCACACCACTTAGTGCTATACTATATATTTTGGTATCTTCTGCTATATCTGACACTGGAAAATTTTTCTGCATTGTATTTACACATAAAATTTTTTATCGTGTTAATTCTGTTTCTTCAAATAAAAATTTTCTTAGTGTCTTTTTCATATATTGGCTATAGAGTATTCAGAACAATAGTTAAGTATGCTACATATAAACCGACTTCCCGGTGTTAGATAGTAATGATACTTATAGTCAATTATAATGAAATACATGATTACGCAATTGCATTAGGTTGGTGCATAAGTTCGTAGCGTTTTATTGAACTCAAAATTTATTAATTTTTTACCAAATGAAATACATGCACTAATCAAAAATATATTCTCTTCTATTATTTACGATTGGCTCCGAGCGATTGGACAATTTTTCGATTCCATCAAAGGTTAGGTGTCTAAAAAAGTCATTTTTACTGCAAAATGCATGTTTACAGTTAATAAGTGTGAAGTAATGAAGCGTCCATTAAAAAGCATCCTTAATATCTAATAAGCTTTGCTATATTCTATAAAATGTAGTTAAAATTAAATATTATAAGATGTATATTAAATTACATTATATTTAAAACTCCATATTAATTTTACCTACTCCTATCCACATATAATATTATATATTGTATAACAGAGTCTCTAGACTACATATATTTAATATACTTTTTAATATTATTTTCATTATCAACAAAATTACATAATGAACATGTAGTTTTAAATAATTCCTAGGTATCATTCTTTAATGGATAAGTTTTTCTTTTAGCCGCAATACAGTGGACCTAGAGTAAGTGTATTATAATTTCGTAGTCCTGCACCCTCTTTGATTGGTACAAAAATCGCGTATGATGTCACTAGCTCTGTCGGTCAAGGAATTTCATCTATGTATATATTTCATGCACGCTATTTTATGTAAATTTAGTTAACGAAGAGAGTGCCAAAAATAACATCATTTATGTTCAATCGATTCAAATAGTTCTACAATGATAAAGCAGTTTTGTTCAATTAAGACTGTATCCATGTACCATATATGTATGTACATATTTGTTGGAATCATATTTTAAATTTGTAAAATTAGACCGATAATTAATAAGTAATACCCAAAGCTCATGCATAGACCACTAATATGTTAGGATTTAATACTAGGTACAGTAAAACCTGATTTGCTACTTTTACCTTTATTTTTTCATTTTAAATGTTGATTCAAATTTTTTTATGCGCAATTTAAATATAAATGACATCAAGTCAAAATTGACATGACAATTTCGCAATTTATAGAAGTCTTTGTTTTTTTTTTTCGGTGACTCAAACTATGAAGATAGTGCATTTATATTCTTATAATTAATTTTTTTAATCTAATATTATCATTTTATACAAAAACAATGGTATTGAAACGTAAAAGCAACGATATTTTTTGCTTTATATAGTCTTGCAGTTAGATAGTAATATTGATATTATTTAGTCCGAGTGTGGCATAAAATGATTATGTATTTTTTAATATACAGCCTATTTTGTTATAAATGAATGCCAAAATGAAATAAATATTTATTTAATTTGAAAATACATTACTTAATGTTTTTAATATTTAAAATATAGTTGATGAAAGTACTTCGACTCAATCCAAACTTCCGGTTGTATTTAAATTTTTAAATAACCAATAATTCTCATTTTTAGAATAATCGCAAACATTACATATCTTTTTCAAAAAATTTTTTACTGACACTAACGTCAAAGTTGCTTAGATAGCTTGTTTGTTTATTTTCAAAATACTGTATGTATATGTATGTATGTACATATATATGGTCCTGTACTTGATTCGTCATTTGGAAAGAATTAAATAAAATTTCACATAAATAAATCTGATATTGTAAATACAAAATACGCATAAATAAACAAAATAGAAGCTGTAAACTTAAATATAAACTAAGAAACAAAGTATATTTGCATTCAATATAATACATCCTATAAAAATAGATAGAAAGTGTGTAGTGTTGAGCAAAGTAACCTGCCAGTGTGTAAATGCTGGTTGATAAAAGTATATATGTATATGACTGTTTTCTTGAACCTGCTAGGCGACATCATCGCTATTAATAAACCAGTAAACTAGTATGTATCAGGATGGTACGATGAGTATATGCAGGGCTTTGATAAGTCTCTGTAGTTGATTTTGGATTTTTTTCAAAATATGACTTTTATAGCTTCCTGTTGAAGCAGGAATATCTTCCAAGCCGTCTTTGGTTTATCCCTTAGAAAAGTACATTTCGTTGCTCTACCATGAAAGCTTCTAAAGTACGCGACAGCCTCCTTTCCAGCAATCTGTTTTGTACCTCAGAAGGCATATGTATATTTGCTTTGCCAGCTGTTTCAGGTTATCAATGTGCTCATCCCACATTAATTTCGAATCGAAGAATACTCCCATACATTTTATCGACTCTTTATGACTGTTGGAGGTGGAAAATAATAATGGTATGTTTTTCTAGATTAATTATTGGTTTGCGCCAAACTACTCTCCGGTATCTACCATTACTGTTTCAGTAGTTTCTGATCTTTTATCCTTTTTCTGCACAAAGAAAAACGTATCGTCCACGTACGTAAATGTTTTATAAGAATTTACATTTGCGAAATCATTTATATATACCAAGAATAATAGCGTTCCAAGTATTGAATCCTCTAGTATGTATTCGGCATCTTCTTTATAATCGAAGTAACCATCGCTTTCTGCATAGCTTCACAAATTAGATGGTTGTGTTCGAGGTATTGTATCAGACGTGATTTTATGACTTCTTCAAATACGATCGACATTGTTGGAAGTACGGCAATGAGTTTATAATTATTTAGATCACGTTGACCACTCTTCTATCAGGTTGTTACTTATGAAATGTCCGATTTTGTAAGGAATAAAAAAAAATCTAAATTTAAAAAATCTAAATTTAAAAAAATATAAATATTTATTCTGCAAAATAGTCTCTATTTACATCAATAGCTTGTTGCCAACGGCCTGGAAGCTGAAAAATTCCCTTTGAAAAGAAATCTAGGTTTTGACGGCTCACATATTGCTCAAACACTGCTATTACAGACTCCCGGTCAGGGAAGTTCCTATTTTTTAAGTGATTGTCTAAACCTCGGAAAAAATGAAAATCAGTTGGCGAAAGGTCAGGTGAATAAGGTGGATGAGGGAGAATTTCGTAACCAAATTCCGAAAGTTTTTGGATTGTCTGTCGTGCAACATGAGGTCTTGCATTATCATGAAGAAGTATGGGTCCATGTCTATTGACTAGTGAGGGTCAATTTTCCATTCATAGTTTCCAGTTCGGCACAATAGGACGCTGCCGTGATGGTTTCACCAGGTTGCAAAAATGAATAGTGAATACCCTTACTGGTCCTTGAAGTGATGCTCGTGCATGCTGTCTTGGTGCTTCATCTCTATCTAACCATTGTCCTGACCGTCTCCGATTATCATAAAGTAGCCACTTTTCGTCACACGTTACCACTCGATGAAGAAACGGTTCAACTTTCTGTCGATTAGCCAAAGAGGTAGCCACCTCTAATCGACGGAGCTTATTGGCTTCCGTTAATTGGTGCGGCACCCATCGATCGAGTTTCTTCACTTTGCCAGTCGAAGAAAGGTGACGACTAATGGTGGCAATGGACACTTGAGATGTTTCTGCAATGCTACGCACTGTTGTCGACGGATTACTTTTAACTTCTACACGCAGCTCGTCGTCATTAACCGTGCTACGCGCATATCCGCGAGGCGCATTTTCCAAATCAAAATTTCCCTCGCTGAATTTTTTAAACCATTGCCGTAATGTGCGTTCATTACACGTGGTTTCACCGAACGTCTGATTAATTTCTCGCGTTGCTGCAGCTGCATTTAATCCCTTTTTAAATTGAAAGAGGTAAATTGCCCGAATATCTCTTGCCGACAGCATTTCCATAGGCGAGACAAGGACAGGTGTATTAACCTTTCCAAGAAATGGAACAGGTACACACTTCAAAATAAATACCTTTTTCTACAAATACAATAATAATTTTCACCAAAAGCATACACGTCTTCACACAGGTGCGATTCAGTTCAGACTGAAGGAAAAAACGGACATTATATTTGTAACAACCTGATATATTGGTGTGACTTTTTCTCTTCTCAGTTCTTTTGGGAATATATCGTCGTTGAACATACTGTTTATTAAATATGTCGAAGGTTCTTATAGTTTAATTTGCTTGTGTAACATAGTAGTCTCTAATAATAGTATGTCTCTAATGTTTCTGTTATTATTATATATGTCACCATCAAATTCGTTAAAGGAGATAGAAACAAATTTCCGATATTTGCATACATCCCGCCACATAGGAATTCTTGTCCATTTTTTATCAGACTATAGTCGCCCCTTTTACATATTTAATGTACTTCACATTCAGCAAACCACGCTTTTGTGCTTTTGTTTGTATGTATATATCCGAGTATTGTTTTCGTAAAACATGAAAGTGCATGTGGAAAAAAAGGTTATTGTTCATTATAATGTACCTAAAAACTCAATTCAGCCCATAACAAAAGCTTCCATAATACACTTACTGGCAAATGTCAGATATAAGCAGAAAGTAAGGTCAGTTTAAATATTAAAGTAAAATTAATTAAATTTAATTACAAGATATTTACATAGCATTATTTGTAATACATTTTTCTATTTAACTTTCATTAATGTCAAAGCAGATGTTATATAACAAAGTACACTAATTACTATATTATTGAGTTAAAAAATGATGGCACCTATAATGAAAAAACGTTTTGTAATTCTTTATTTGCGAAAAAGCACTGTCTGTCTATCCGGTGCATTCTGTAAATGCATTAGCTAAGTTTGAGTTATAGTTAGCTGTGCCTCTAATGGAGGAAACCAAATTTCTTTGTCTTTGAACCTATAAAGAGCAAAACTCCCTGTCTGTTCTGAAATTATGTATGTATGTATGTAGTCTAACGATAAGGAATAGTTTTCTTATTAATGATAACTTGTTTCGTCATTTTTGTTTTTCTTAATGAACTGTCTCTGACTAGCCTGGCGATATGATGCAATATAATAGAAAGCATTATAACTAAGTCAGAAAAAAATAGCAGTTTAAATTAATTATATATTCGAAGTTTATTTTCAACTGCACGAATGACAAAATTATATGTGCATATTTAACAAAATTGACGACTGATTTTAATCATTATTACATTTCGTATATTTAAGAGACAGATAATGGTTCATAGCTTAGAAATAGCAATCTCTCAGTTTTTTACATTCTAAACATGGAATACATTGCATGACCTGATTCTTTCAAAATGACTAGTCAATGAACAAAACAACTCAACTAGAGTGAGTAATATGATCGGCGCACCATGGGCGTGAACTTAATAGTAGGTAAATAAAATGAAATAAATAATTATATAATTTATGAAACATGAAACGAAGACCCTTTTAGGCAACATTTTCAGTGTAATCACATACAGGACATGATCAATTAAATATTTTAAACGTCAGATATGTTTCCACAGTTGTTTCAGAAAATCGAGTTCGCCCTGACGAAATGTTCTTATATAAAGAGAACGAGAACGATTTGCGTAATTAAAGAAATGTTTATTAATACTTAACGGATCTGTGCACTCACTATCACTACAAATTTGTTTTCATGCGGTAAAAATCTTCATTTTTCTTTATCACACACTACTTAGTTTGCCTATAATGGCAACAAAGAATTTTGTAATAAATCTACTTCAACTTCAGCATCTTGGAATTTATTTTGACGGTTTAAATAGTTTCATTGTATAAACCATGACTTTAAAAATGCAATTGCAATCAATTTAATTCCATTTTCAATACGTTCGAGCAGATGTTATAAAATCTCGTACTAGGTAATTTACAGATTGTGTATTTATTCTAGAATGACTAAAATGATTGTTATTTAATAAACAAAACGGTAGTTTGCACACTATCAGTGTTAAACATAAACGAATATAAATTGCGCATTTGATCGTACGCGTATGGTTTTTGTTTTTGTGGTGTCCACTATCGACGTGTTTTTTTGCAAAATTTGCAAATTTAGTCCAGTACATGACGTCTATCGCAAACTAAGCATTTCACTTTCATGCTATCGTACATTAAATGCAGAAATTTACCAATGAAGTTATTTACTATGTCAAATAATAATCATTTTGTCGACCTATGTAACATAGGTAAATATTGGGGAATGTGGTTAATTGAATTAACGTTTAAATATTTCCAAAGATTCAGTTCATCGCATTTTGACCCAGCATCTGGGACTGAGCAAGATTTGTGCAAGGTTTGTACCACACAAGCTAACTGAATTCAACATTGTACCGACTTGATTAAAAACTCAAAAAAGGACGAAAACTTCAGGTATTTTATTATAACTGGCGATGAGGCATAGTGTTTTCAATATGATCCCGAGACCAAACGTCAAAGCTCGGAATGAAAGCATCCAAGCGAAGAAGGACCGAAAAAAGCCGTTTGAAGAAGTTTAAAGTGAAGAAAATATTTATTTGTTTTTATGATTCGAAAGGCATAGTGCACAAAGAGTTTGTACCAACTAGTCAAAGAATCAATGCTGTATATTATCTTGGTGTTCTGAAGCGTGTTTTGACGCGTATTCGTCGTGTGCACCCTCAATATCGTGAAAATGATAGCTGACCTTTCTTACATGATAATGCACCATCTCATCGCTCGACGTTTATCACTGAATTTCTAACTACAAATGGCATTTTAACCATCAACCTTTCAACGGATTTAGCCCCCTGTGATTTCTATCTATTCTCCAAACTATACTTGCCGATGAAAGGACGGCGTTATGCCGACGTCGAAGCCATTAATAAGGCGTTGACAGTGATCTTGAAAGGCATCTCTAAAGATGAACTTAAAAATTCATTCGACATGTTAATTAACCGTCCAAAATGCTTTATTGTAACCAAAGGCGACTATTTTGAATAAAATAAATAAATTTTACCAAAATAGTAAGCTTGTGTTTTTATTTTAAAAAAGTTCAGTGTATATATAAGAAAATTAAATAAACTTGTTCAAGGTTATGGAGAACAAAATATATATACTGAAACAGTCCAAAAATCCAAAACTAGTTATTAATATATTTGCCGCCGTACTTACTGACTCAGGAACCATAAAATTTTTTAACATTGCAGCGGTCTACATGCTTAAAGATTGTCTCATTTTACATTATATTTGTCCAATCGCTGTATAATTTTCATTGTTTCCATTAATAATTCTCCAACTGCTTAGTAGCAACTGATTATCTTTGTTATAAAAGTTTTAAGTGATTTTTAGAATTTTTATCAGCTATTTTATAACGAATGAAAACGATTAAAAATTCGAAAATACCAAATCTACAAAACAAGTAGCAAATTCCAATTTAAGTTCGACTTTTTGACTAGCCAAACTTGAATTGATGGTTTCATAAGAAGTTACGTTACGAACGTGCTAAAACCTCTGGCAGTCCCACAACTCTGATAAGGATACTTTTGCTGAGATGTAGACCAACCTTGGGGTATATTGAAGGGGTCTATTTATTATCACCTGTGATTGAGTAATCCTAGATGGCTTGTTTACTAACTATTTTATAATTACTAACTATTCTTATAATGAATTACAGGATAATATACATTTTTTATTATATTCATTTAGTACACGAAATGTCCACTTATTCGGTTTTGAAAATCAGCCATGTTCTTTACATGCTTACTAATCCTTGATGAATCCTTTTTTGTTTCACAACTTTCTTAATACTTTTACGACAATCAAAACTGTCGTATCTCTCCAAAATTAGTACTGTAATGGTCCAGTGTCCAAAGTCATTCAATAAAGTATCAGTTTTTGAAAGAAATGCACATTCTTTAAGTATCTGGTATCATTAAATCAATATAATATTTTCTAGTTTAAACAAATGTATTAAATACCATTTTGATATTACTTGAAATATATTAGTTTAACTACATTTTCTTTACCTTTCACAATATATATTCATTGTATATGCAAAATTAACATTCAGCAAGTTAAAAATTCAATAATTAGTGTACATTAATTAATTTGATTCTCCGCTTATATAAACGTATATGTCTAAACATTGTTTATCGAACCTTTACCTTTTTCACTGTATCTTCAAAAATTATATTTGCAAGAAAGCAGAAAATATTATCAAAAATATAAGAAGAATTCGAATAAAAATGGATACAAAAACATTTGACAGCAATTTTAGAATTTGAAATGTGTATATAAGAACATTAATAATAAATTAGTTGAGATCTTCTTAAGTTTACATTGTAACCGCATCTGCAGATGTTAGTGTACTTTTAAATGTCCGAGCATATACATGTTCCGTGTGCAATAGAAGGTCGCCAGCGCTACCTGAGTGAGTTAACGAGCTAACGATTGCTGAATAGTATTCAGAGGGCATGACAAGAGTGGAATATCTACGGTTTAAGGAATGTACAGCCTCGGCGGGGATATCCGTATATGACCACGGAGCGTGAAGATCGCTCCTTGTTTAATGCTGCAATAGCATCGCGTATATCGCCTTCCCAACAATGCAAGTGTAGCCCGTGGGGAAGAAAGATGCATAGACCCGCGGATGAAAATGAACTAATGTATACAATGTGATTATTATTTTGAAATATTATAAGAATTAAAGCTCTATTGCAAACTTTTCCCATATAAAGGGTTTTCCAATAGGGACATGACAACTTTTAATTCAATTTGTGAACGCACCCTTTCACTAATCATCGAACTGTCACTGTCAATTTATTCAGTAAACTTAACATTTTCATCATGGTAAAGTACACGAACGAACGTCTGCAAATTATAAAAATTTACTACAGAAATTCGGAGTCGGTGACCGTTACTTTAAGAGTGTTAACTCCGATTTTCGGTCGTAATTCTCGCCCTAGTAGACAGGCAGTAACAAGTTTAGTGCAAAAATTTGAGTCTACATATTCGTTGTGTGATGCCGTGCCAGTGAGACAACGGGTTGGTCGAAATGTCGAAAATATCGCTGCCGTTGAAACGTCCGTAGCAAATGATCCAAATCAGTTAATTCCACGGCCTTCTCAAGAGTTGGGCATCGCCCAGACCACTTTATGGCGAATTTTGCGTAAGGATCTTGGTTTACACCCATACAAGATCAAGCTGACTCAAGAATTGAAGCCGATGGACCATTTGAAGCTACGTACGTTCTCTGATTGGGCTCTGGAAAAGATGCGCCAAGATGATCAATTTCATCGCAAAATCATTTTCAGTGACGAAGCTCATTTTTCTCTCAATGGGTTCGTCAATAAGCAAAATATGCGTTATTGGTCGGTGAAAATCCACATGTGCTTCATGAAACACCACTTCATCCACAAAAAATAACTGTTTGGTGCGGTTTGCATGCCGGCGGCGTCATAGGCCCATATTTTTTCGTCCACGATAATGATCGTCACGTTACTGTGAATGGTAATCGTTATCACGCCATGATTACCGATTATTTTTGGCCCGAATTGGAAGATATGGACTTGGACAACATGTGGTTTCAGCAGGACGGTGCCACAAGCCACACAGCACACGTTACAATCGATTTATTGAAGAGTAAGTTTGATGAGCGTGTTATCTCAAGAAATGGACCAGTCGATTGGCCGCCTCGCTCGTGCGATTTAACGCCTCTAGACTTTTTTCTTTGGGGTCAAGTCATTGGTCTATGCCAACAAGCCGACAACGTTGGAAGAGCTCATAGCCAACATTGAACGCGAAATAGCAGCCGTTTCGGCCGAATTGTGTAGCCGAGTCATCGAAAATTGGGTCCAACGAATCGACCGCTGCAAACGTGGCCGCGGTGGCCATATGAACAAAGTCGAGTTCCATTCATAAATGTTTTGACTGTACTTCAACCCGATAATAAAGTTTTTGAAATATCTCAAATGGTCTGCATTTTATTATGAAAAAAAGTTGTCAAGTCCTTATTGGAAAACCCTTTACATATAGTTGAAAAGTGTGGTAAGGATATGAAAGCAGCTGGAAAAGTAAATCTGTAAAACTATAATATTTAAAAAAAACTATGCTAATTTATTAGTTAGAATTTTAACTAAGCGAAATCAATGGCGATTCGTAGTCAATTGTTTTATTTACTAGCTAACTTCGATATAATTAAAGATGCTATAATTTATATTCCGTGTCTAAAATTTTATTGTCGCAATAAATATGTGAGAAGGCACTAAAAAGTATAAAATTATAAACGCCACTTTCTCTAAACTATGGTTTTTTTCTTAGATTATTTTTTCGTGTGGTATGTTTTTTCTTTGAACTCCAACGCATATATATGTATAAAATTTTACCATTTTTTACAGATATTACATTTGTTTCGCTGAATAAAGCAAAATCTCAACCCACACTAAGTTAAATATATAAATTAGACTAGAATACATATTCATAATTCAATTATGTAATTTGTTTGCAATTCAGGGTTGAAAATTTGTTATAATGTTTTTATATATACTCTGAAAACTAATTACTTTTATAGTTATTCAATATTTCATATCGTTACCTAAATATTTTCTTTGTGCTTAAAGTATATAATAATAAATTATTCTCTAACGGAGGAAATTAGATCCTGAAATCGCTTTATCGATCTGGTAACGCACTAAGGAGACGCTAGCCCATTTGATATCGCTACGAACGCTTGGCACATCAGACTTTCCTATTTATAGCATAAAAAGAACGTATTAGATGAACAACTTTCCCAGAGAATCGATAAAGCTTCGAACATACTATTAACGCTTCCTTCTTCTTAATTCCTTTTTTCATCAGAACTAAGGAACGTTACATTGTAACATTATTTTTTAAAGAACAATAGCGGGTTTTAAAGAACAACCTTATAACGGTTCAAGAACCCTTATATGTGTGACTAGAACTCTTTTTATATAATGTGGAAGTGTGGGAAATATACTTATATTTTTATTTTTAACAAATTATCTGTTAATATAATTGCTATTATTTGATATACATGAAAAATATTTTACTAACAAAATGTCATTAATAAGAAAAATATAATTCTAATGTATAAGTCTGAGCTTAATTCATAGCAATAGTACTTTACTATTATGGATTTCCCGGTACTAACATTAAAATTAGTATATCGTAGTCAAATTTGCCTGGTGTTTTTTGTGTTCCTAAATTTAAAGAAAAATATGACATGAAAATATCAGCCATTTTTCTTCTTTTTGTACGTGCAAAATAGTAGATTTATGCTTAAGTCGTTAAATTCTTTCTTCTGTTCTATAACTTTGTTAATTATATATATATATATATATATATATATATATATATATATATATCATATTTCTGCTTCTTATTGCTTCTTTATATTTAATCATCTCATTCGTTATTCCCTTTTCAGATTCTTTATTTCGCATATCGTATGCCAAAATAATATTTTTTCAAGATATTGATTGATAAAAGCGGCAATTTCTAATATGAAATGTTATTAATAAGCCTATGTTCACGAACCTTACCATATTCTACAAACATTATAATGCTTACTTTCGAACTGGTTAATAATGAAGACAATAAAATTTTCATCCAAAGTAATTAGGCCAGATTAAAACAAACTATAAACAATATAAAATACATTTACATTTTCATTCCTACAAATTTAAAGGAAAATAACGTTTGTTAGTTAATAGTACAAAATTAATTAGATAAATATCTGCTGATAAAATTCATTTGAAGCACATTCAGAAAGGGAAACTATATGTTGCTTGCATTGCACTCTAAATGTATATAGAATCCAAAATTGTTAGTAAGATTTAAGAGATATGAATCGAGTTTCAATGAAGAACTTCGTTCTAATCGAGCTTCAAACATTAATAACAAAATTTTATGAAGAAAATTAGAACAAAATCCATATTTAACATCCGTGGACATTGGATAATTTAGAATTTATTTCGAAATTAGTGTTGTATGTATTAACGCAGGGCAACTTGATAGATCGGATCCAAATTTAATCATCCCTTCACTTCTTGCAGTCACAAGTCAACCAGGACGTTCTTCTCGAACTTCGGAAAACCGTTTGTGCCATTCGAAAACTCGCCCACGTAATATAACATTATCACCAAACATCTCCTTTAACATTTGTAAGCAATCTATTGGCAATTTTTTTTAATTTGACAAGGAACTTTAGGTTCATTCGTTGCTCCATTTTTATGTCAACCTTTATCACGGCACTACTAAGTATCAGTGTCCTCTACAATTAAAGCTCGAAAGTAAAGAAAAGAAGAAAGAGATGAAACTACGAGTTATTGCTTGGGAAGTATCAAGGTCAATGACATTCCAATTACGCAGTCTTGTTATTTAATTGCCATACCTCGTACATACACATGCACTCCTAGGCACGAAAAACGATCCACCTCAGTTTTATTTTATATTTTGCTTTTAACAGTGGATTCCTTAAATTTATCATTGAATTGAACTTTGACACTATTACCTTTACACTTTACACTTATATCTTTCATTTATCATTTCGTTGTGCATACATAATGAGAATAATTAACATTAAAACTAGAAAAGGGTAGACTTAATAAATAAGGGAGCAAGACATTACTAAAAATAAAATATTCTTTCTTCTTAACTTTATAACAATTTATTGGATACTAATGAAGTCATGTAATACACGTGAAACTGCAAAAGATTGCAACAGGGCTTTACTTTCATTATCTTTAAAAGTAGGTTTCACCACATTCTATGCAGTTATGTATTCTTAGAAACTACTATTTAAACTACGTTTCTTTTGAAAGCTGAACAAACTGGTCATTCCCACGTTCTAAGAAAAATTGATTACTCTTAATATTGCCCTCAAAAATAAGTATCTAATACATTGATCTATGTGGAATTTGAATTCATGCACATAATCTCTTATTTTGTGCTATCTGATCTTTTTATATTTTAGTTCCTGTTTCATCGAAAGTATTTACAACTGTTGGATGTAAAAAATCGAGCTTGCATTATATGAGAGTGTATGGTATTTCTTTCGCTTTGTAAATGGTTGTCTACTTTAAAATATATGGCGTATTATTATTATAGTAATTAATAAATCTCGGAACTTTAATGAATTCTATAATCAAAGAGTGATATTTATTCGTTTGATCTTTCCTTATTTGACTATCAAGGTTTCCGATTATAAAAATATATTTCTCTTTTATTTTTTCGCTACTGTCATTTCAATCACCTTGTTATTCTTTAATGTAACACGTAACCTTAGAATGAATTATTTATTGTTACACATAGTTATTATTGGTTTAGTTTATGTATTATAATTAGAGATCAGTTTTAATGTTAAAAAAATCAAGAAATTATTGTGAAAGTTGGCTTTAACATACGTAAATCCCATTTAAGGCAATTTAATTTGCTTTTCACTACATTATTTGTAATATCAGCTACTAGACAAAATTATTTGTGACAGATCGAATGGTGTGCGCTGCGAACAGGGGGATATATCGAAAGCCGTCACAGAAGTAATTTTTCATAGGGATCGCATTACCAATTGATGACCGAGGACGCGTTGCCTAGGTCTTATTGATCCATATGGTGCCGCACTGTCTATACACGAAGTCATAACCGCAATTGAATCGTAATCGTAAAAATCAATCACATACTGAATCTTCTAAATTAAAATTTTAATTTTAACGGTTTTTGATAACTATAAATTGATTTTAAGATGGTCAAGAAACCACTAACTGGTATTTAATAATTTAGTTATTTAGAATAAAATTCAGAGCTTGTGATTGAAGAATGTCCAAAATAAAAATCGAACACTTCAGCAGCTAGGTTACTATCATCAATATATGATGATCATCATAAATATGTAACTGTGTCGTTAATAATTGATAATGCTCGGTGTTTTGGTATATAGTTATCCAAAGACTTCTGCATTTGTAACCGCCTAAGTTTTGGAATTTCCTAAAGTCAGCGCATTTTCTAATGATTTCCCGATAATAAGTCTTCCTAGTAGCAAGTATTTTAACTCCTTTAAAATCTGCAACAGAGTATGGTCTTCTTTTTCTTTCTTAATATCTAAATGGAGAAAATTTTTAGTCTGCAGAATGAATGTATATAGCAGCTTTCCTAGTCTCTATTTTTTACAAAATTTTAGATAGAAAAAATGTTTCTTTTAGAGCACCCATAAAAAACATACTTGATTATGTACCTAAATATACAGATCATGTCCTACTTTTCGAAATTAAAAATTTGTATATGATCATTGCATATTATTACTTCATTGAAAAATAACTATTTTTTTTTAGAAAAACGTACTACTAAGCATTCTTATAAATAAAATTATAGCTGCATTAACATATTGTTTTTGATAACCTTTTGAGAGGTATTAAAATACAATAAACGTTTCTGATATAAATTTCGGCAGGATTTTCCGGACAAGGAAATATAAGTGTACGTTGTTCGAAAATTTCGCATGACATGTCGTGACATGGTTTACTCATTTAAAACTCAGCCCCTTACAAAAAAAAAAAAACGAACCAATGTACATTTATAATAAATATGTTCTACTATTTCAGGATATAAACGTGTATGTACGTTCTATATTTATTATTTAATCGTAAAGTTCAATATTTAATTTTAGAAAGTACTATAGGTTGCAATAAAATCCCGTACACCCTAAAAGTCAAACTAGTAAGTTTGTACGATTATTCGTTAATGTAAACTAATTTTTTTTCGAACCCAACTCTTCTCAGGCTCTTAAAAATAAGTGAGAAGTTTGTAATCATTGTTCGCATTGACAAAGTAAAATTTTTCCAAAGATCCTGATCTTCACTTAATTCTTGAAAAAGTTTTCAATGGTTGTTCGTATTTCATTTTCATTGCGAAAATTTTTAATTTCTATTATAAATACGTTTTACCATTAAAACTCAAAGGTTTTCAATTGAGTTTAAATATGCGCTGTGATGGCCATGGTAGTAATTCTACGCTTCTATTGGTAAACCTTTATGAGTTTGGCAGTGTGCAAAGAACTTTCTAATAAATGAAACTGCATATTCACTATACTAACGAGATAATATAGTCTTTAAAATTTCTGTATATGCTTATGAGTTTAAACAACCTCCAATTTGCCACGTAACTCACACACTCTGACTCTATCCGCACGTTAACAAGTCTTTGTCAGACGCTGTACGAGAAAACATCAGAGAGAGAAACTTGAAGTGCAACCGTTTCGAAAAAAGACAATTTCAGATTTAATAGCTCAGATAAGGAACAGGGATTGTACGTCAAAAATTAATAGGTTAACTGAGATTGGCACCTTAAAGATTGACAGTCATATAAGCAATAAGTAAGTTGTTAATGCTTTGACATTGTTAATAGAGTTTTATGTAACGAATGGTTGTTAAAGGTTGTAATAGTCGTTTCTGTTAATTCGACGTTTTGCTAACGAATACTGGCAAATACATAGAAATATCTTATATTTCTTGGGTTATAC
This sequence comes from Dermolepida albohirtum, assembly GCA_031893035.1. Taxonomy (NCBI): domain Eukaryota; kingdom Metazoa; phylum Arthropoda; class Insecta; order Coleoptera; family Scarabaeidae; genus Dermolepida; species Dermolepida albohirtum. The sequence continues at coordinate 53,468 of JAVIWB010005286.1, read as the reverse complement.
GGATATACATTTTCTTCAAAATTTAATTCACGATACAACACACTACAGAGGAAATTAGAGTCGTGAAATTTTGAACGTGCTGTTTATGTATGTTAATTTTCTTTTGACAATAACAGCTTTTTAGCACTTGTATAATTGTTTAATTCATAGTTATTAATTCTTTTTGAAACACATTTCTTGTCGTTCTAAATAGATTTTTTCTTAAATAATCTGATAAAACTTTATCTTGTTGTTGATTTGATATTCTCGGTCGTCCCGAACATTCTTTTAACCCTTCCTCTTTTTTACCATCTTTGCCTTACACTCAAAACTGTAGCCTGAATTATGTAATAAAGTCAAAACACTAATTACATGTATTGCTAATTTCCATCTCAAGTCAATGTTAGTATATCTAATCATCCCTGGCGCACGATCCCTGCTGTTCATAATGAAGTAAAGGAGTATCCAGTAGCCCAATATCTCAAATTAGAATGTTGTTAATTAAAAGTAATAGAGCAATATTAAGTATTCAGATGTAATTTATTTTCAGCTGAAAAGTGCAAAGAAAAATGGGGGAATATGAAAGAACGGTTTCCTGGAAAAACAGCCTCATTTCATTTCCTAGGAAAGTCACGAAGGTGAAAGAGAGGACACTGATTATATACTCTTCCGATGAAAATTTAAACAAAATTTCATTCATTCTTATAACGATCGGTTGACAAATTGACAAACGATTGATGTCTATTCCATCCTTTCGGTCAAATTTATCTCACACATATACATCAATAGAGTCACTACATGGCACCAATGCCTATAGAGCAGGATCTAGTTTCATTCATACTCAAGTGATCACTCACAATAGCGGAGTATATAATACTTCAAATTATGTTTTTTGTAAACAGTTTCGAAGATAATAAATAATAAAACACGTTTCCTATAATTTGTGCCCTTTTTTTGTATGTATGGCTTAACAATTCCAGTAATTTCGTAAAAAAGTTTTTTAAACGTTCTATAAAGCTGTGTGAATCTTTTGTCTTTCTTCAATTCTCATTCCAGTATAAATGAACGGCTACCTTCATTACTTGTTATATATGGGTCTGGGAAAAAGTTCGTGGCGTTTTTTCAGTAAAATTCAACTGGTCCCCGCATAGCGCGTGAACGAATTCATTTAAACCGAATATGCTCCATTATTATCGACAATGTTTCGCCATTTTTTTGGTATATATGTGAAAAACTTCTGTGGTTTCTGGTCGAAAAACTGAATCACTTTTCACAGGCTTCTTTTGAAACCAACTTAATTCCATTGAGAGAGTTCTGCAGAGATCGAAACAGATGATAGTCAAGGGTGCTATATTCGGATGTAAGGTGGGTGCATCAAAACTTCCCAACCAAACTCTCTCAATTTTTGATATCAAAGAAGTGTGTGGTCGGGCGTTGTCATGATGGAAGACAACACCTTTCCTATTAATCAATTCGGGCCGTTTTCTTTCAATCGCCTGGCGTTCTCTCTAGTTGTGCACAGTAGAGTTGACAATCGTCTGACCAGTTGGAAGTAGCTCGTAGTGGACGATTCCCCTCCAGTCCCACCATACACACAGCATCACTTTTTTTGGCGTCAATGTTGGCTTAGCGAACGCTTGTGACGGCTCACCATCCTTTATCCACGATCTTTTACGCTTCCGATTATCGTACGTAATCCATTTTTCATCTCCGGTTATTAAACGTTTCAGAAACGGCTCGATTTCATTCCGTTTCAGCAGCGCATCGCAGATGTTAATTCGGTCCATCATGTTTTTCACGCTCAACTCATGAGTCAAGCTTTTTTTTGTAACCAGCTTTGTGTAAATGGTTCAAAACAGTTTTGTGGTCAATGCCTAATGCCAATATCGACACTGCTGATATGCTTATCTTGTTGGACTTTTTCAAGAATTTCATCAGATTTTTCAGTGATTGGACGACCGGAGCGTGACTCATCTTTCACATTGAAATTTCCAGAACGAAAGCGAGCGAACCATTTCCGCGCAACAGATTTCGATAAAGTACCTTCACCGTACACAGCACAAATTTTATCACAAGCCTGCGCAGCGTTCTTCCCCTTATCAAATAATATTGCAGAATATAGCGAAATTTCTCATTATTCTTCTCCATTTTCAAGTGCGAATAACTTTCCAACCACTGAACCGATTACAATGTTTCTAAGCTCAAACTAACGTTCGGAAGGTCATCTAAAAAACGAGCCGTCGGTGGTGTCGCTGTGACTTGTTGTTCTTTAGTTATCGGCAACCAATGCCATCTATTTTTTCCCATATATGGATGAATCCACCGTTTACGTCTCATTCATTACTTGTACTTTATATATGTGCTTACAACACTTTCATCTGAACTACTAGATAGGGCGAATACAACTGATTAATTTGCAAGTGTTTGACAACCCGGTGAGTGAACGGCTTAAGTATACAGGATTTTATTGCAAACAAGTATACTGTAGTAATTTCATTAGTTGTGTTTAAATATTATCACATATCGGATCTTATATCATACATTATGTATGTGTAGGTCTGTAAAATGTGGTTGAACAAACTCACCGATTTACATGTATATTCGATCTACAGTAGTAATGTGTAGCTCAGAAGTGAACCGGCTCCCGATGCGCAGCTATTTGTACAGAACTGTATTATTTCGCATGTCTGTTCTCGACTCATATTTGTTTTTTCGAAATGTGAAAGTAATACATAAGTAGCAACTGAATATTAACTTTAGTTGTATGTACGAATTGGAAAATATACAAACGTATCTTGCATAGCCAGCTGACAGCTCAGTGATGCGTTACTGGCTCGGGATCGAGTCCGACGGCTTGCTATTCGAGAAGGTTTTCTTTGTTGTTTTCCTTTCCTATTTAAGTGAATACTGACAGCCATAAATTGTAATAATAATTATCTGCCAATGCTCTCTGTAATTGGGGATAAGCTACTGGAGAATGTAAAGAGAAGGATTATGATTATAAAAATTGCTGCCGATAGAAAAAAACGGTGTTTTTAAAGGCTCTTTATATGTACATATATAAATAAATAAAAGTAATGTCCTATAGAAAAAATGTTATAGCATTTTATAAATACAATACCAGTGCTGCTTGTGACGTTTGAATAAACGATATACTTACATATATTTATCTTTAGTTTAGTCACAATTCATAATTTGAAACGAATCTAATGAATATACCTCGATACCATTGTTTTATCACAGAATATTTTATATTTGCATACATACATATACATATAAGTTAACATACGTATGTATAAGGCATAGGAAATTCATCTTTATGAACAAACAGCCTGAGCGCTATCCTTCAAATGCACTGCTTTGACATTTAATTAAGCAAAACCTAACAATGAAAACCAGAAAACAGAAAATCAAATATACTGTAGTCCATGTGAATATGGAAGGAGGTATATCGAGAAAACGACTAGATCTTTAGGATTTAAAACTCATGTCTTGCTTAGCATGATTGAGAAGAATATCATAGAAGTTTCAAAATCAAACATCACTCTTATCTAAAAGATTCATATTGTTATATATTTACAACTGTACGTCTTAAAATAAAGATTATATTTATTTATTTAAATGTGTTTACTACACTAAAATTGAATATCACATTTAACATATAACAAGATACATAACTTTCAAATCTCACATGGTTAACTGACTATAGTTAATACGATAATAATTAGTTTTTTCGTATTAATATTTTCTAATATTTATTTATTTTATTAACCCGTTTTTAACATTATTCACTAAACCTTTATAGGCCATTTACAAAATGAACTTGTCCTCCTACGCATTTCAAAGGAATTTAAACTTGTAGTCTTGATATAGTGTTTATATATTTTCATATTCTTAAAGAATAGTATCTACATTTTTAGAGTACACCATATAATCATAAATAGTACATATGTATGCACCTGATGCAAATGCCTTTTCGGGCCTATAATTGTTTAAAAAATATTACTTGCTTAATTACTAAATTAAACGAAATAAAAATACCTTTCAAATTTAAATTTTCAGTTTATTGTACAATCAATCTATTAAAGTCGATTTTGAATTTAATTTATTAAAGAAAATCATTTCATTTTTATTGATTTCAAGTATTGCTTGCACTTTCTTATAAAATAATTACATTCGTATTTCATTTCAGCCTCACAATATGTTGAAGCTCACAAACTTTGTTATTCCACGAATTTTCCACCAATTTAGAAACAATTTTCAGAGACACGCAAAGCGAAATAAATTGAATAGTGAAGAAAGTGATATTAAAATTTCGTGTGATAATTGTTGTTTATTTATAATCTTAACGAGGTCTTTACAACGTATTATATTTGATGAATAAGTGTATCGATTTCCGAAATAAAAACGCGTAAATTATATATATATATATATATATATATATATATATATATATATTTTAATATAAAACTGTATTTGATGATATTCTTGGTTTGAAAAGTAACGTATTTATGCGATAAAGCCATTCAAATTCATTACGTTTCACTTATGTATATTACAAACTAAATGGTGTCATTTATTTTTTTTAATTTGTGCTGTTGAATACAAACATTAAGATGAAACTAATTTTAGCAACCGAAGTTCGTTGTCAGGAGAAAACTAAGGGCGGACTGTGTTATGAAGTTATCCTGGGAGAACCCGAAGTTAAGGCGACTCCTCCCAAGAGAACGATTTCGCCCCAAAACAAGAACATGTCTGTGCAGGATATTGAGGAAAAGTTGAGGGCCGCAGAAGAACGCAGACAGGTTAATATATTATTATTATTTTCTCATCCGTTCATCATTATTGATTTTTATGTTAGCAATTGGAATCGAATAAAATTGCCGCTCTGTCCGCCAAAATGTTGAAGATCGAAGAAGCGTCACGCAAGAAAGACGAACAAACTACTCAATTTATATCAGCCACTAGAGAAGCATTGGAACAGAAAATGGAAACACATTTAGGCAAACGAGAAGCGTATATTACCGATTTAAAGACCAAGCTCAAGGTACGTATATTTATATATATCAAAAACAGTTAATTTATTATTTATTTATAAAATTGCTATAAACTGTTATACTATTAAAAAGAAACTGCCAGTACACATGTATTTTACCATGCCTATTTCATATAAAAACAATTTTGTTAGTATATTGATATTTCGTGGATATTTTAATTACTTCTTCACAATAGATAATGTTTCATATACGAAGTGTGCTCAATTTGCAAAGTCTTCTAATCTATGTTGTAAAAATACTCGCACTAGAAAAAAAATATTTTCGTAGGGCATTTGTCAATATACCATAGTCACCTCTAAGCATTTAAATCTTTCACAATATTGACACCATGATTACGTGTCATCGCAAATATTTCTTTTTATCCACAAAAAACCTATAGCGTAAAAACTGAATGGCTTGAAAATGTGTATCCTTTAACATTAGAAAACGTCCAAAAATCAGTAATCGCGAAACCTGGTGGGTACGAATCACGAGCTTTGTGTTTAATGGTTCAGTTCTTTATATTTCAGCATTGGAAGAAACTTAATTTTCAAAATATGTTATAAACATGCTGTGACAATTGCAGCAGTCACCACAGCGTTCTTGGAAGAGCAATGTGTAAAAATAATATTTTTGCTTATACCATAACAGCAATCTGTTCAAGGCCGGTGACCCGAAATTTCGTCCATAATAACGTTTTGATCTGTTTCTATTCAACTGATTGTTGCATAGTTTCTGAATTATAAATCATAACCAATTTGATTATATACAACTGGAAATAAACAGTTACAGTTTAAGCAACCTTCTTTGGCTAGGAAATACTAACTAAATAGCAATATTAAAAGCTAACTCATACGTATCAAAACTAACACTGCGGCATATAAAACCTTGCGTTGATCAGTCAGTAGTTATAGAATCCAGCAAACCATCCGTTTTCAAGCCTTCATGAACAAGTATTACGATCCCTCATAAATATTTATTCTACACATTACCGCATATTTTTACACTGCATTCTCTTCATTTTCCTCGCAGTGAATCTCAATTTCTTTTCATAATCTTTCCTACTCAAATACCATTTCGATGATCATGTTTTAGTCTATTCGAATTAAATAAATCATCTATTGAATATCGAAAAAACACTATCATCTTAATATTGTCTAACTTTCTCGTACATTTCTTTCCCTCACATTACTTGCTTTAAAGAGGTATTTCAAGATTATATTAAAACACCTACATACACTTTTAGTTGAACATTTCAATGAAAGATTTTGAGTTGAAATTCGACCTGAAAAAGAATTTCTCTTACTGAATTTGTATGTGCCCCATGCTATAAGTATAGAATCACTTCGAATAAGTTTATAATCATTAAATTTTTCCTATTTTATACGCTGTTATCTAGAATCTAAAAATATATCCTTTAAATCTTATTTCTAATAAAAATAAAATGTATAATTAAAACTTGTACAACTAATCCCTATAACAACAGGTCGTCATATGAATTATTGCCCTTGTTACTATAACATATCATTAAAGCAGTATTTTGCTTCAATTTATACCTTCTTTTCATATTAACATATATTCGTGAACAGAGAAAAATATTTAGTTATTGAGTTTATTTTAAAGTAAATAAGCATATGAATGAGATCATAGTCGAAGGAATCTAAGTGATGATCATAGCAAAAAAGAAAACTGGAAAATGTATAGAGATCATGGGTGGTCATAAAAGTAGAGATATCATTAGAACCTTTTTATAAAGATGTTCGAAATATAATAAAAATGTTCATGTACTGGTGGTTATCGAGACAAACCACAGTCAGAAAACACTTAAAACATATCTATGTGCTGCTTAAGATCAAACCATAACAATGAATATCAGAAATAGATAATTAATCGCACATTAAATTTACATCACTTTCAATAGTGTTAACCTCCTATATCACCGACAGGAATAAAAACGGTGGAAGTTATGAGATATCAGTTCGCACATCCGCCTAACAAGTAAAACAAAAAAAGGAACAGCTGTCAACAAAAGCTCTCTTGCAAATTGAAACTTTATATACTGACCAATCTAAATTCTTTGACGAAGATAAACGCTCAAACAATTAAAAACTACTATTTACTGTTACGTTTACTTCGCTTATATCCTACAATGACTAAAACTAGAACTAGATATTTTGATGAAAAGAAAGGAATAAGAGCTATTAATACTAAGATCAAAAAAATTCATCTTGTTTTTCATGGTTTTTAAAAAAATATCTCTTCAATACATTTTCATTTTTACAATATTTTTAAAAATGTTTTTATACATTTCGAAACATAAATTTTAGAAAAATTTCTAAACTTTAGTGGCAAGCAAAAACTTTTCTCCCGTATTAAAACTTTCGCGTGTGCTGAAACCTAAAAATATTTCTACGAGGGATTAGTACATTTGCCAGTATTATTCGGTAATACATTTAAAAAGAAAGCATGACAATCTTAATAATATTCTTAATATGAAAAAAAGTCTTCAGTATATTGTGTTAAATCGCGAGCTCATTGAATGAAATTTTATAAGTAATATTTCTCTATGTTCTTCTAGGTTTCTCATAAGATTTGTTTGCTTTATAGGATCATATTGAGAATGTCGAAAAAACCAGATTGTCTTTAGAACAACAAACTGAAGAGGTAAAAACCGCTATTGAAGAAAAAATGAAATCCGCATCGGCACAGCGAGACGAGAATATCAAGAAGATGTTGGAACGACTCAGGGAACACGTAAGTTATTGAAAAATGTGTATATCCTATTCAATGTCTCCACCAATAAAGTATCCAACAATTTCACATTGCGAGTTGTTGCATTTTTGTTAAAAATTGTTTTACACTCGTAAGTTATTGCTTCTTTTTCTTTGGTCAATATTATCGGCTTCTTGCATGTTCGGTACCGTTCACAACCTCGCAGGAGGAACAAGTAATTAAGGTCAGAATGAGCAACGGTGAGAAATTCCAACAGTTAGAAGCCACCATTCAGGAAAAATTAGAACAAGCTCAATCCAGACGAGAACATCTCGAACAAGAGCAGAAAGAAAAGTTGCACAATCACGTGAGTTACATATATTTTTTTTAATGTTTGTTTTTCTACAACACGAAAACCTTTGTTATGATCCATTCACTCATATTTAGAATACAAGGCCAGTGGAAATAAAACAAACCGAGGAAACCCGTAAGACTGAATATTCCGCTCAAATAGAAACTAAGTTAACTACTGCCGAACAGAACAGGGAAAAGGAATTACAGAAAAAGCTAGAGGCTGCCAAAAAATATGTTAGTAGTAGCTTTTGTAATACTTAAAATCGGAAGTCCTAAAATACATGTAGTAAGCCTGTATAAATTTATACTTAGTTTATGTATATTTTTTAAGTTGTTAATTCTAATATTTTTTTATATTACAGCAGGAATATATTTACACTCAAACTTAATAATTAGACCGGTAAACTTTGTAATCTTATGGAAGGCAAACAAGTTACTTGGTGAACTTGGTGAATTCCTGTGTTTTGCAAAATATTTTCAAGTATTATTTAAACATGTGTATAAGCACCCTTATTACAAAATTCATTATACAAATGCAGAAGTACAAATTACCAATGCCTACACTATCCTGCAAAATTTGAAATCTGAAATTAAATTCGAAAGAAATCTAAATACAGTGCCAATACTGAATATGTAGAGGATTCATTGGTCTTATGTATTTATTAAGATGGTTCATAAATTTCCCTACAGGACTAAAGGTTTCATTGTGGTCTTCAAACCCTTTGTGAATTGTAACATGGCATTTCGCATTGTCGTATTGAAGAAATTCCATTAAGAGTACAGTAGGTGCAACCATTTGTGTAAATGCCCTTCGAAGATACTACCGAAGCATGACCATATATCATGAAAACATCCTGAACCAAATCTGCTAGCAGGCTGTTTTCTGTCAAGAAATGCTTCCTGGAAATTTTCTTCAGTTGTCTCACATGATACTTATCAGTCAAAATAGTATACCTATTCCCATACGTTTACTCTCCAAGTTCTCAGATTTATTTAATAAAAGTATCTTCTTTATTTTAATCTCGATAAATGCTCACTATTACATCACCTAGGAACTACATAAATATCGAAATCTCGGAAATACTGACTTCTTACTAGCTAAAACCTTTTATACGTCGATTAAATTGTGTGATTTCTGCCTAATTCCGACAATAATTGAATTCATAAATGTTCAGTTCCAAAGAACACCTTGCAGTAAATTTTGTAAAACGTTTCGTGGGAAAATTAAACGAGTATGATGAACATTTATGCCAAATTGGTCTTCGCTTTTTTAAAAGACAGTATGAAGTTTATTATTCAAAAAATTGAAAAATGATCAAGTTTTATTTGTAACTAATACTCTTCTGCGGATGTCAAGTATAACAAATCAATTGACAATGCATATACACTTGCATCAGAAGACCATTCGAACATGATAATTTGCAGAACCGGAAGATTATGCTTGACTTTGGTTCTCTCGTTTCGTGCACATTTCAGTGCCATTTGTTACTTTATATTTTACAAGTTTGATCAATAAGGTTAATATATAACCCCTTTCCACAATTAACTATTTGTAAATTCTGTATACGTATTTCGACAACCAATTGTCATCATCAGCAGATAAATCAAAACAGTTTATTACCTGGTAAACACGGCGTTAAAATTTCTCTGAAAAATATACTCCGTACGCGATCCGCAACGTTGAAAACCAAGATGTGCACTTTCAACCATGCGGATCGCGTACGGAGTATATTTTTCGTACAATTTTTTCGCCGTGTTTTACCAGGTGCGACACTTTGATTTTATCTTTGCTGATGATGACAACTTGGTTGTCGAAATACGTATACAGAATTTACAAATAGTTAATTGTGGAAAGGGGTTATATATTAACCTTATTGATCAAGTCAATAAACCACAGGCTCCATCAAATTCAACTATATTTTACAAGTTTATAATGAGCAGAAAATATTTTGCAGTACGTTTATCTTTAATAGATTAATTAATAGAGGTGGCGACTTGTGATCATCTTCTCAAGCAAGCATTCTGAAATACTCCAAGTAGACCAGCGTACTCCATATATGTATTTAGATAAGCGTTCCATACCTCGGTGTCTTAACACTTTTGGATTACTCTAAAATTCTTTCTCCTTACTCCTGATGCACCTATCGAAATGTTGTGAAAGGAGGGATAAACAAATGTTTCGAGAAAGACAAATAAAGCAAATACTACTTGTCATAATTGTCATCTGCTAGACTAAATGTTAACCAAACTAGGTGTTCCAAACGATGCAGTAAGTATATTTGTTTGGGGCTTGTTTCTCTGGTACAATTAGAAGTGGTTCCTGCAAGCCTGGAAAGTACCTCAGATCTAGGCATGTCTAGGCTTTACTATATATAAATAAACAAACTACTATTTAGGACTTCTGCTTTCTGAGCTATAGTATGAATACAATTTTTAATATAATTTACAAATTCATATCCTGTTAGTATTAAATAATTATATTTTGAAATTGTATTCTAATAATAGTATCAAAGAAAATTGATTATGGATGATTACATATCGCATTTTCGTTTTTATAAATATTAAAAGAGGTTATTTTATTAACATAACTTTGTGAGTCCCTTCATAATAATATACTATGTGACAAAAAAAAGAATCACACAGTAAAAGTACATATTTTTAAACTAAATTTTGTACAATCGTTTACTTTATTAAGAAGAATAAATGATAAGTTTTCATTGAAAAATTTATACCCTTATGAGAAAATTTAATAATGAATTTTACCTCCACTTAAGCAAATACATACATCCTGCTATGCGCCCGTAAATGCTTTTCCAATGAGATATTCTATAATCTTCTATGTAAGCTCATTCCAAGCAACTTGCAGGGCATCCTGTAACTATCGTAAGTACATCGGTGGGTAAGGAATCATACCAACCCCGCGACCTATCGTATCCTAGACATGTTCTATGGGCTTTGTATTATACGCTTTTGTATGGTTTTGAGACCGTGTAGGTCAATTGAGAATAGTAACGTTGGCCTTTCGCAGAAATCGGAATGTAACAGCTGCGCAGGTATTGTCTTTCTGGAATCTGGCATTATTTAGGCCTTAAAAATATAAAGCAAATTGTTCCAGAACTACAAGTTACGAACTTTGAGTATTTAAATAGCCTCGAAGGTATACTAAAGGAGTCCTACATCCTATACTAATTCCACCCCAAATCGTCTATCGTGCTATGGAAAAATTGCTTTTCTCCTTTTCAACGTCGAACTAGTCTGTGACCATTATGGGTTAACAAACAAAAACGAGATTCATCTGAAAAAACTGTATCGTTACACTCATCACCCCAATCTCCATTATATTCTAAGGGTACTATGTTAATAAATGTAAATTATATTAATAATAAAAATTGTGCATAACCCTTATCGAACAATTTTTAATAGTCCTGCTTCGGCATATCATATATTTATGATCTATCAATCTTTCCAATTTGACGCCTCTACGATAACCTCTTTTAGTTACTGTATTAGTCATTATATTTTTCTTTAAGTAACCATAATCAAATTTTAAAACTTTTTTTTAAAATTTGTTTGCGTTTATTGTTGCTCGTATTATTTTGTGTATGTTTTACCAGAATGAGCGCCTGTTAGAAGTTAAGCAATCTATTGAAACTGTAGAAGATACCCGTAGATCTGAAAAAACTATCCAGATTGAGACTAAACTGACAGCTGCGGAACAAAAACGAGAAAAAGAATTACAAAAGAAGTTAGAAATCATCAAAAAGAACGTATGTATTTCAATTAAATGAATTTGTAGAGTAGCACGTTTTCTCTTGCTAATGCATTTTAATGTGTTACACATTTTGTTTTGTCTTTCATAATGAATGTAATATCGCTAGGAAGAAATGGCGTAAAAGACTAAAAGAGTTTTAATAAAAAATGACGTCTATTTATTATTTCGCAATACAAGTCAAAATAAGTGTTTATAAATAATGAAAACCTAAAACTATAGCATCTTGTTTTCACCTTCAAAATGACAATCCGTTTATATTTTATATGCCTCATTGTTTAAAAGTATCATGCCTTCAACACAATTTTTATTTTAGTGGTTTTCAAAAAATCCGTATTAATGTTTATCATATATTTCGCACTCATGTTCACAAGTCATCATAACTGTAATATTCTCAGTTAAAAAAGGAACAGTCGAAATCACTTTTCCAGCCTAAATTCGGAACCACAGTGAAATTCTTGCGAACGACGAAATTTTTAATTAATCAACTACAAATTTCTATATCCAAATATCTGTTATTATATAGGGTGATTCAGGAAGTTCGCACCCTATTCCAGGAATCTGTACTACATGTAAAAATAATTTTAAAAAACGAAAGTTATTATTCGTTTTCCAGTTAAAGCGTCATAACATAATACCTCACACACATTCTTCTAATAATTAACTTCTAAAAATTTTGTGCTTCATCTACATAGGAAACTCGTTGGTCTTCTTAATTCAGCCTTTCCTTAATATCGGCTGGAGCATTTCTAATACGTCGAATTAGAGCATCCCGAATGGCAACTTTTACTTTGTAAACCTCATATTTAAACCAGCCACATAAAGAATAATGCAATGGTATGAGAACGGGAGTTGCAAGTGTTATTGATGCTGTCGCGGGTGAATATTGCTTCATCGGTAACGTAACAACTCAAAGCCACTTACTAACAAAATTGCATGCAGCTACCATAATCCTCCGATTGTAAATGATGTACACGCTGTAGGTGATATGGATATACACCTTGCTCGTGTACGAATTATTTTTGTTTGAAGAATGCCCATTGGAGCACAAACTCTTCGTGAACTATTCGTTGGAGTTTCTTTCATCTTCATCTAAACTATGTCGATTTGCACAATCAGATTTAATATTATCTCTGAGACACATTCAGATCTCGCGCAGTTTGTTGAAAACTTTGATAAATTCGTTTTTATCCGGAATTCTCTTTTGTGGAAACTATTGACGATATTCTCCAACAGTTCCTGCAGCACCACTCTTACCCCATAAACAAACGTATTTGCATCTTCAAGAACAAGTCCTCGACATTTTATAATATTTTTAATCGTACACGCTCGTAAATTAACATTGTATCACTATTTTCAATATGTACATCGACATTGATAGAGTGACTTTAATTTAAGACGTAGGCTCAAAAAAAAAATAAGAATAACATCACTTATTGCACGAAGAATACGAATAGAACAATATGTGTGAGGAATTATGTTATGATGCTGTAACTTGAAAACGAATATTACAATGTTAATCATTGTCTCCCTATCTCGTCCAACACAAAAATGTATTGAACGATAAAGCGGGAACGCGTCTATTTCGCATGACGGCAACAAAGTTTCCACACCGTATATATGCCGAATAAAAGAATGTTAAAAGGAATCATTCAAATGTTAACACCCTATTAACTACGTATGTTTCAGAGAATCACTCATCGCTAGGTAGGCTTGTGAATAAACATTCTTTTATTCGGCAAATCGCCGTGATGCAAGCGTCTGTCTATATACGCTATGGAAACTTTGTTGCTGACATGCGAGATAGACGCTTTGTCGTTCAATACATTTTTGTGTTGGACGGGAGAGGGAGGCAATGATTATTCGTTATTTTTCTGTATCGAAAAGATACGATAAACTCTACGAAGGAATCGTTCGTTAATAACACAAGTCTACCTGACGATGAGTGATTCTCTGAAACATATGTAGTAGACAGGGTGTTGTTAACATTAGAATGATTCCTTTTAACATTATTTCAATATTTATTTATTTTCAGTATATTTTACATATCCTTCGATGGTTTCAACGATTTCGAATCATCTATTAATACTATCGTTTTCTTTTTGTATTTTTAACAGACGTAAAATCATAGTTTAAATGAAGTTAATTTCCAAAGAATCATGTTTAAACAAAAAAAAAAAAACAGTAATTAAAGTTGGATATTTTTTTATCCTATACTGTAAAACATCGTATTTAAATGTTCTTCCAGTCAATGATGTTTTAAATGGTTAAGTGATGAAGATGTAAAATTTTGATGATCTCCATAATAACTTATTATCCTATTATGCTGTATTTATATTTAGAATAATATTTTTCTTTGTTCTTAGAATTTCGATTCTCACAAAAATGTTTTTGAAAAATAAAAGCTCAAACATTATGTAAACGAAAAAAGAAAACTTTGCAAGATATGTGCCAAGTTATTGCATTATTTTACAGAATAAAAACGTTTTTATCATTACCAAAAATTAATTTATTTTATTTGGATTTATTTTAATAAAGCAATTGAAATTATATTATTTTACTCTATTTATTTAAGATTAATTTTTGGCCCTGAAAGGAAATCATTTCCTAAAACTTCTCACCTGTTTTAGGAAATGATTTCCTTTCAGGGCCAAAAATTAATCTTAAATAAATAGAGTAAAATAATATAATTCAATGTATACAATACGCTCAAAATATTCCTTTACTTACGCGAATTCAGGCCGATTAAAGATAATTACGTTAAAAAGTAGAATAAAATGTCCATCACTTTTATATTTCCTATTATCTAATTATAATAATGTACACATTTTCTATTTTCAGGAGAAACGAGCTGAAACAGTTCGTCAAAATAAAGCCAATATCCTTGCAAACCAAACAACCGCCTCCTCTGGTTAAACGCTGCCACTAAATCGGTTTATTTCCTTATTTACAAGAAGTAGCATTTATTTTGCCAAGACTTAATCCAACCCCCTATAATATTACTAATGCGATTGTATAGAGATTAAGTTTGTGCATTGTCTTTTTTTTACATCCTAATATTGTCGCATCCCCTCAAAAAAAAAAATACATATATATGTATGTTACGACTTTATTTACCTTTTATATTAGAGTTTGTCTTTTTTTTATATTTAAAATAAAGTAATAGATATAATTAGTTGAAAATTCGTTTTTATACTATTTTTTTCAAGTTTAAACGATTCGAAACAAACCAGTGAAGTATCAATTGTGTAATTGAGATTCGAACAGGTTTAATTTATCGCTGTCGTTTCTTGCATTTACTGGTTTACCTGCTATTAATAAAAAGTATAAAGCTGGAGCTTGTTAATTTTTTAACGATTAGTATTAAAAGTATGGGATAATAAACGTAATGGATAATAATAAATCAGAATGACCAGCTAGCTTAGCCACAATGGGAAACGATAAGAAGAAGCTTTGAAAACGAAGTTTCTCGCACTGTCACTCTTAATTAGTGTATAGAATATTAAAATTGAATTTAATCGTAAAAATATCTGCGAAATTTACGGTGAATATTAGTATCTTGTTGTAACTGAAAGAT
Organism: Dermolepida albohirtum; assembly: GCA_031893035.1. Lineage (NCBI taxonomy): Eukaryota > Metazoa > Arthropoda > Insecta > Coleoptera > Scarabaeidae > Dermolepida > Dermolepida albohirtum. The sequence goes on along the minus strand of JAVIWB010005286.1, from coordinate 38,041 downwards.
TTGAAAAATTTAAAGTTGTTTGTATTTAATATACAGACAGATTTTTCGTAATAAAAAAAGGAAACGGAATATTGTATGTAATATTTTAATGTTTATATCATTATATACAACCGCCGCTGTGCTGCCTTTTTCGGGTATGTAAGGGAACATGAACGAATGGAAAAAATTGAAGAGACTTGTGCTTTAAGCAGTGATTATTTTCGTCGATTTTTCTTTTAAAGTACGTTTACAGGGGAAAAAAAACAAGTAACTAAAAGAAATTCCATATTTATCTTCCTTTAGTGACTTGTGCAATTATTTTTATGAAAAATCAACAAAAATAATTGCTGTAAGCTTCTGTGATGAGTTTGTTTCTTAATAATAAAAGTTATATATATTATATATATAGGAATTAAATATTTAGCTAGCGTAATAATGATATGTAGCATTTGTGTAGTGTTGAGCCAAGCACCAATTTGTATTAACATTTCATACGCTTTAAACATATACATATAAACAAGGAAGACTCTAATATGTTTTGTTTTTGTTTTGCACTAATAACAGTATATGACGTAATATTGTTGTATGTTTTCGATGTGCAACTTTCTGTGTTAATTAAATTACGTATGATATGCTGTTGTAAGAATTGTATGTATTTGTTTGATATGTACAATTCATTTGTACTGATTAATATTTTGTTGTATTTACTATGATTGCTTAATAATATTTAATTATTTAATATATGAGTTTCATTTTACCTAACCATTACTAAGAATTGTAAAAAAAAAGTATAGAACACAAAGAATAGACAGTCAATGTTACATATAACATCAATGGCATTTTTTCGACTCCAGCCTGACTCAAATTAATAAAAATGAATATACGTAGTAAAGTAATTAGATAATAATGGATAGTAGATGTGTAACATTAACCACATTACCATTGAATTGTAGCCGTAACAGACCTGCTCAGTCGCAACTCGATGGGTCATCGAGACCTATTACAAGGAACTATAAGAATACTCTGAAATCCTAGTAAGTATAGGAATTATTTATTGTGCATGTGCTGAAATTTGACACATTACGTACAAGTGATGTAATTTTTTTTACGTTAAAATTAATTCTTTAGAATCACCACATATACAGCGATTTCCTTCGGTATTTTAAGACTAAAATTTGTCATTATCATCACATCAATTTGCAGGTAGTTTACGGAATTTGATAGAAACTATAGTTCTCTCTATAAAACACAAACATACAGGAAAACTGCTGTGGTAGCTACTTTTAAAAGTATGGCTCGTTATAACAAAAGACAATCGGTAGACCCGGAAGATGATTGTACTGTATGTATAATTTTATTTGTTATAAAATCCGTAGCAATACATGGTATGGTGCCTTTAACGAAGAGGTAAATATTAAAAAATACAGGTAAGCAAATTTAATTATGCCGCTGAAGATGTGCAAACGAAAAATAAAGAGGATAAGTGCATCAGAGTGACGCAAAATAATATACAAGCCAAAATACAATACTCGACATAATTTTACTTATATACATATATGTATATACATACCTATTTAAATCATACATTTAATGTAACAAATTTATAGGTTCGGAATATGATAATAGAATTAATACTAATCAAACGCGATATTAAAATTATATGGCAACTACGAATTGTTAATATTGTGAACGAAACTAGTCAACATTCACAATTATTTTCAAATAATTTTTTTTTGCCCCTCTTTCACACTTGGTTTACTGCACATACTAGCCTCACTAACCATTTAAACGTGCCAAACTGCCAACATCACTGCAAAAAGATATGGTTTGATAAAAAAAACTAACATACGTTTTCTTAAGAAAATACAAGTTAAGTAAAAGTTTTTGTGATGGAAAAGGAAAAGCTATCTTTATAGATTCGACAGTCTGAATTTCTCCACAATGTAAAGAATACCTATCTCAATACAGAGTGCATTGGTAAGCTATGAGTTATTACACCGGCGTTCGCAGCCTATTTAAAGATATTTGGCTGTCGGCATTTATCTTAATCAAAAGAGAAACCGAAAAACTTTTTAAAGAAAACAAGAAAATGATCGAACACCCACTTAATCTTACAACATGAACATCTAGTTATTCTTTATCTTCAAAATGATTTATGTGACCGTTACTAATGAAAAGGTATTACAAAGTACCCATTTCTCTCTTCTACCTCCTGACTCATATAGCCGTTTAGCAGAAATATTTTTGATATAATTCTTTATAAAGTACAAGAAATTAAACCAAACTAGACCATATTTCAATATATAAAATAAGCAATGGATGTCCCATAAATCGTACTTTTTATTAACCACTGGAAATTGATATTAACAGACTTACAGCTGATTTCACTTTCTAGATTTTCGTGTTTCATGACTTCATTAAACAGGAAATAAGAGCTATTGCAGTTAGCATCCAACAAATACGTACCCTGTAATAGTAATAGTGAAGAACACTGTCTATGTGTTATTATCAATAAAATTACTGACTCGGTATAAAATAACAAAGACGGCTACAATAATAATATTTACATAAGGCAACTATGATACCACAATTTAGTTATGTACATTACTATGCTCTGCTGCTGACATTTTGACATATCGCCAAATTCAATTCAATTTACATACAAAGGGTACCAGGGAAGTTTGGCAATACAGCTTTGTTTATTTAATTTTTTTCAAAGTAATTTCCTGTACACTCAATACACCTCTCCATCCCCCGAAACCAATCTTTAAACCAGTTCTGCTAAGTTTCAGAAGGTCCCCATCACTGGAAAACCGCCTCCCTTTTAGCTTCATTTTCACATGCGGGAACAGTGCAAACTGTAGGGAGGGTGCTCGAGAAGTTGCAATTTTTTACACATACGTATGCGTATGTTTTGACACATCTCTGCATTCGTTTTCTTGTTTAAAAAGGTTGAAACTACTTTATAGATATATACACACTTTTTATTATCAAGTATACAGAATATTTGTTAATTGTTTTGAGCATTGTATATTTTCAATATATTGCCTAGAAATAATTCCGAAACATACAAAACACCTACATCAGACATTAGACAATAACGGCTGTTCGATAATATTATTATGTAGTACTATTGAATAGTTATCCACCTTAACTGTCCGGTTGGACTGTAGGCTTCACATAGGTCGTAATTCCAAAATATTTATGTTAATATACTTGCGTGTAATTATACATAATACCCCACTACTACCCCTTCTTAATGCGGGTATAAAAATCAACCCCATGAAATGGGTCCATCATTTGAAGTGACTACATATCGGTAGAACGCAATCGTATTATATTTGTAACTCATTAACAACCATAATTACCCTCTGCAATTCTCGGCATTGTTTGTGTTTTGATGATTGTTGAGCAATGGAATTCCAGGAAGGATGTATGTACTCTATTCTTATTTACTTTTTTAATGATAATGTTCCATAATGTTTAAGTAATATGGCTACGAACATGAATAATAAAATTTGAATTTTTTCATGTATTTCTTCTTTCCGTGTTCGTGATTCCCCGTTTATAATATATATGAACATAACTTACAGTCTCTAGAATGAAAATTAAGAAGTATTGTCGTTCACAAATGTCCTTCGCGCTTTCTATATGACTGCTATGCCGTCATAGGCCACCCGTAGACTGTCTACAGGCGGGCTAAAATGTAACATTTGTAATTATATCCTTTATAATTTATTTCAGGCAATATCGTTAAGTGTTCATATATTAGAATGCACTTGTTTTACCTCTGGTTGTCAATTTATGAGACGGATGCGGAAAAGGCTCGCCATGTGTTACACATAGTGCTAGAGTCCTTGCCCGACATAGAAAATGTGGACACTAACAGATTGTAAAAACGTATCGCTTACATTTGCAAAAAATTGCGTAATGGTGTAAGAAGAGCAGCAGTCCGAAATCGAAGTTTTCAAAGAATTCAACCTCTTAAGAAGAAGCACGGGCGGCGGCGGAAATATGCAGTCGAAGCAGTCGCCATCATCGCCCCGAGAAGCGAAGACTGTAGTAAGCGGGTAAACCGTATAAGATTAGCTGAATTGTCAAAGGTTTTTTCACAACCAAATCCAGACGATGTTTTATCTCTCATTGTAGAGTCTAAATTGAACAAGCATCAATATTTATTACTCAAAACTTTATTAATTCTCACATTTCATCTGAGATTATGTCATCGTATAAGAAGGAATTAAACGTGAAAAAACGGTGTTGTCCTTCGGAAAAAAAAGTCACAGAAACATCCGTGGAAATAAAATTACAAAATTAACTTGATTACACTAATAACTGAATATTCGAGTCCCAAAAGGCTGTTCTAGAATGTATTCCTTCTGTGTTTTTAGACAATATGGTGTTAATAGGAAAATGGTGATTTGATGGGAACACGATGCATAGTGAATACAAACAACAATTTCAGCCTCGAGTATCGATGATGATAGTAGCTTATTTCAACGCAAAAGAAACTTCCGTTGTTTCTAAACAAGAAGACATTTCAAAAACAAAATTGATAATTTACGACCTTCCGTATTTAAATTTAATAACCGCGAAGCTAGATTAAAACATTCGTTATAACTGACTATGGTTGACGATAAGATTTGTAAGGCTCTTAGTGAGACATACACCATGAGATGTTACATTTGTAATGTAACACCGAAAGAAATGAATAATATAGATAATTATCTACGCAAACCAGCATTGAGGAGAGTAGATACGAATTTGGTTTACCACCACCTCATGCACATATCCAATTGATTAATTAATTAACGTTTCATACAGAATTCCTATTAAAAATGGCATTTTAAATCCGCAGAAGATAATCTACCGTTTCTGTCGAAATTACAGGATTTGAAAAAGACCTCATTAACAGATGTGACTGTCAAACTTAAATGTTAAACCTCATTTTTTTAAATAATTTGTATTTTGAAACTATTTATAACAAGTAATAGTTATATTATATTATAACTTTTTTGATTAATAAATCTCTTGTTTAAAAACTCAGCAGTTTGAACAACAAACTTTACAAAATATAAATATTTGTTAACAATACGGCACAGCTACAATTTTGTAATTGTCAACTGCACATTTGGAGATTGATGTGCACGTTGAAAAAGTTAATTGAAAGCGGTCGAACAAAAAATCTTTGCATATGCGTCGTACATAATGAGGTATTATTCTTTCTATTTGTCTTATTGGGCTTAAAAACCGACTCGTCTATAAAGTGCCTCATTATATAACGTAAATAGCTATTATATGTATGAATGAAAATATAAAAGTTTTTGATGTACATACAAAATAAGTTACTTGCATCTGAATAAGTAAAACTTACAACTTATAACAACCACGACAAATTTATTAAACGGTGCTGAAGGTATAATGAAAATCAAGAGAAATTTATTTGTTTTGTCAGCTAAGAGTGGAAATTTATTGAATTACCCGCTGTGTACAATTCAATTACTTAGATATTCTGTGTTTAATAACCTACATATTAACTTTAGCTTACAGAGTGCGCCGCTGGTTGCCCTATAAAATCATCCAAATTAATAAAATATAAAATTATTGACTTTCGGAAACGATTGCTCTAAAATTACATATTTTACAAATTTTAGATGTATATTTTTGTGTTTCCATCGTCAATGTAACCAAAAAAATAATTCAGTAATTTTAGAAATTGAGATTGGTATGCTTAAATAAACAATTTGATATACGTGTATAACCTATAAACCTTCTGATAGTATTCTTAACCAAGACGTTAATAGTAACATATATTATTGTAATTATGGCTCCTACATATAAAAATAAAGACGGCCTTTTAGCAAGAGTGAATTTTCCCTTATATACAGTACAAATGTTAACTGGTCGTCATATTTTGGTCGGAGGTGGAGGAGGTTCATCTAAAACAGGTGTAGCAAACGGCTTTGTAAGTTAGATAAATCTCTTTATTACATGTCTAATTTAATACCAATTCAGGAAATATTTGAATTATCGCATGATGGCAAAAAGTTTGTAGCTGAAGAGGTTATCAGACATGAAACAGGACCTTGTGTTGTTATGAACTGTTGTACTTATAGTGATAGCAAACATTCCTATTTGGTTGCTGGCCAAGAGAGTCATTGCCAACTTTATCATGCAAAGAGTGTGTTATTGACTGAAAATGAAAATATTGAAACAATAAGTGATGAGCGACCTGATTTAAAACGTAGAAGAAATTCAAAAAAATCTATTTCAAAAAATACCATAAATGGTAAATTGACTAAAAAACTTACATTCATGTTACAACCTTCTGATAGTATTCAAACAGATTATAGTAAACAGGAACCTATACAAAGGGTAGTTCGAATTTCGAAAAATGGACAAGTTATGGCTACAGGTTAAATTGTTACAGAATGTAGATGACATTAATATGAATAAACTTTCATATTTAAGGTGGTACAGATGGAGTTGTAAGATTATGGAAATTTGCTGGAATGACGAAATTAGCTGATTTGAAAGCACATACAAAAGAAATTGATGATTTAGACTTCAGTTTACATAATAATTATCTAGTATCAGTTGCGAAAGATGGACTTGCAATTGTATGGGACTTTTCAAAAGGAAAAGAAGTGAGAAGATTAGCTTGGAGCCAGCCTGAGGAATCTAAGTATTTATATAAACGATGCAGGTATATTTTAATTTTATACTACAAAAACTTGTAAAAGTAAAATATGAGCAAAATATATTTTACCATATACTACTATATATACATATATATATATATATATATATATATATATATATAGCTCAATACCTTATTTTTAAGATATAGTGTTGATTATAAAAAGAAAATGCATACATTGTTAAAAGGAAAAGTAATATTTAAAAGGTATTGCAATAGTATATTAAAATAGGAGTTTTTTAGGGCACTTCTTTGTCAGATTTACAAAACGAGTCGTTCGTGGCGAGTTTTTAAAGAACTAGTGTAATAAAGGCTTTGCTAAAGAAATTTTTTCATAGTATCTTTTCAATTTTTTACCTGGATAAATTTGAATTATCTCATTTAAAAATTCAAAATTTTATGCTCTATGAAGTAATTGATCACATTGATACTTTACAATTTTAAATTCAAATACCGCTATACGCAAATTATTAGTTCTTATTGTCATAACTTGCATATAAGTGATTTAAGAACAAGTATACGTTGCATCGCATCAGTTACATGAAATAGCCAATAAAACTATTAAATGTATTAGAAGGCAACTAATAAGATATCTGCGCTTGTTCAAATTGCCAACATTGAAAAATGAAGAAAGTGTATCCAAATATACAGCGTGAGCCATCTTAACTGTCCAATTTGACAATAAAATCAAATCTCTAGATTTATTATGAGATAGGACATATTTATTTCTGTGGGTTGCCCGTTCTCGTACGTCTAAATATTGACTGTTAAGTGTTACTTGTATTTAGTTATTGTCCTGTTCTTTTTTTTACTTATAATGAATAAAGAAATATCAAGATTAAAAACCAATATAATAACGAAGCGAGGAGAATACTAAAGACCGAGTGCGATAAGTGTCAACAAATACTTTATTCTTTTTAATTTGTCTCTTTTATGACTTTCTCGATAAATAGAAAGTTTAAATTTGAGAATTTTCATAGTTGGTAATACACTATGATATTTCTCAATTTACAATTTAAATTTGTCACTTTCTAATATTTTGTTCTTAATAAATTTAATGTAAAATAAATGAGAATTTTCCATGCTTTTCACCTGAAATTAGATAAATTGCTGAAAGCATCGTAAAATAATTTGCTTCCAATTAAATCTCGTATCAATTATGAAAAGCAGTTTAAGAAATTTGAGGAATAGTGCAAAGAAAATAAACAAGTTGTATCAAAATATTCTACCTGCATATTTTTAATGGCAATATTCTAAATATACCATTTATTTGACAAATTATTCTTTTAAATCGTTTGTAATTACTTGATTTATTACAAAACATGTAGAAATATTTTCAAACCTGTTTTACGCTATACTTTTTCTTTAAATGCATAAAATTAAAGCAATAAAATCCATAGAACATATTTCCTTATTCAAGCAATTGTTTAAACAAAAATTTGAAAAATACATAATTATCTAAAAATTGTAATTTGAGGTTACATTAGAGCAGTTTTAAATTGAAAGAAAAAAAATTAAAATTTGAAATATTTCTTGACATTGATAAATTTTAAATTTGCTTGGGCCAAATTGTCACACATCACATGGCATATCAATTTAAAAAACCGAACGGTTGCTATGCAACTCAAAACTAATCCTGCCTGGGCAATTATCGGTTATTGGGTTACTGCTAAGGAAACGTGTGTAAAATTTTTATGAACTGTGCGTAAAAATCTTTTCGGGACTGTAATCTGTACTTTTTCAATTTTACACAGTATTCACAGAAAAAAGCTCTTTTCGACAGTTTTATATTATAATAAGCAATAGGTTTACTTTTAAAGATTAAATATTATCGTTTTGGAAAATGCAGCTTTTCTTTTTTTTTTCATTTCATCAATTTTTGTAACTGTAAGTCAATAATTTAATTTAAAATACATCGTTAGATTAATGAAACATCTCTTGAATTTGTTATTTTTTACAAAGAAAATATGCTCTTCTTTAAATTTAATCTCCAGCATTATGCTTAATATTAAGTAGTTTAACAGCAATATATTTATGCTATCTACATTTAAGTTAATAATTATTACAACAATAAAAGACTATCAAAATGTAAAGGTATAACTACAGAAACAAAAAAATTTGTCTAGGAAGTAAAAATTTTTATTTAGTATCTTTAAATTTGCGTTCAATAAATTACTACTAGCATTTTTATGATGCAAATATATATATATATATATATATATATATATATATATATATATATATATATATATATATATATATATATATATATATATATATATATATATATATATATATATATATATATATATATATATATATATAATATATATATATATATATATATATATATATATATATATATATATATATATATATATATATATATATATATATATATATATATATATATATATATATATATATATATATATATATATATATATATATATATATATATATATATATATATATATATATATATATAGTGAGTTCATTAATGATTGAGATGGAACCTTATGCAACCAAACATACACTATTGGTAGCCTTACATTCGAAATTCCCTAGACCCTAGAAATCTATAGTTTTAAAAAAATTATCCAACACACTTAATATGAAATTAAATCCAACTTACCGCTCTAACTACCAAAAATTTACCAATACTTCTGAAAATTACTGATAATTGATAACACGTAATTACAAATCAAATAAGGCAAAATGTCAAACAATTTAGTAGGGTTATAAAGAGAGATCTGTCACGATCTAGTTACAAGGATATTTCATACCAACTGTAATCTTTGTTGTTGTATACTTGGTTGCATAATCCGTCTCAATCTTTATTGAACACATTGTATATATATATATATATATATATATATATATATATATATATATATATATACATATACATATTAACACAGACATAAATATAAATTTTTATTTTATTTATTTAGAACCGCGTCTTTGACAATTGTGGTACTGACATTTCGTCACCACTTGTGTGGGACATCTTCAGGGTTTAACAGTCGCACTAAGCCTAGTGTCTCTGACTGTGGTGAATTTGTTTATATTGAAATATTGGTCACGGGTCAACGGAGCGTTACGATTACGGTTAAGAAGTTGGGAGATACAAGATTACCAGACGTTTTATAGAGTATGTATGAGATATCTTCAGGCCTTAGCAATTGCATTGGATCTGGGGCAAGTCAGACCGACATCTTAATCCTTGAGTTCCACAACCTAATACTTAGCATACATCATCTCCCTTCTCTAAAGCCCATCTACCCTATATACAAGGAGTTGCTAACCACATCATTAGAATACTTCTGAAAAAACAACGTTAAAACCATCTATAAACCTCATTCCAAACTTTCGGACCCTTTTTCAGTACAAGATCGTGTCTTTCTAGAATTACCTGGTTTGTATAGGATTCCTTGCGCATGCGACAGTGTATATATTAGCGAAGCAAAGCAGTCTGTCGGCACTCGTGTTTCAGAACAAGGACGTTGTACCAGGTGGCTGGGCGTAGCTGGTTCAGCACTTGCTGCACATAGCTCGAAACCGTGCATCATATTCAGTTCGATTCGCCTAAAATCCTGTCCTGCACTAGTCATTACTTTGACTGAAAAAATCCGTCAATCTATAGAAATCTCTAAACATCCCAATAACCTAAACCGTGATGGTTGTTATTCCCTATACAACGCCTGATAATCGTGTATCTCCAAACTTCTCAACTGTAACCGTAGCGCTCACTTGACCTGTGACAAATATTTCCATATAAACCCATCCACCGCGGACTTATACCAGTCTTAGTGCGACTACTCAATCTTGAAGATGTTCCATGCAAGTGGTGACGAAACGTCGGTACCAGAATTGTCGAATACGCGGAACAGGAAAATATTTTTCCGATAGTAAATATATGTAATAAAAATTGGCATAATCGCTTTATGATTACTGACATGCCATATATCTTAAAAATGTAATAAATAATACAAGAAATACTAAAAAGTGATTGAAATGTGCATATTAATGTGGTAACAATAACCCAGGCTGTGTAATATTTCTTACAGAGCCTGGTTAAGTCATTATTAAATTTATATTGTTCCTTTAACAAATTGAAAACAACTGAATGTGATAAAAGAATAAAAATTTGTATTCAATACGACCAAAAAATTATTCATTTAAAAATTGATGAACTACATGTTCAGAAAACGATAAAAACGGGCAGCTTGAGAAATACGTTCTGATAAACTAAACTTATCACAAAAAGGGACAATAATTGTATTAAAACGATGTGTTTATGACAACAGCAACGGTAATCTAGAACCCTCAAAATTATAACTGAATTAAAACTACATACATAAAAATGTACCGTAAACCAATATTTAATCAAAGCAATTTGAACATACTTGAATACGCGCTATGAATAAAATAAATTAATTGAAACAGATGGCATGTTAGTCAAAGAACTTTGGAAATAATAAAAATGTTTCTAAGGAAGTCAAATTTATTTACAGTCTAATATACATGTATTCACTGGTTGAGACTAACCGAACATTTTCATGGCAATATCGTTTTTATATATCCTAAATGGGACAATTTATTTACATGAAGCGGTTTTAAACGCAAAAATGTATACTCTACTTGAATGATTAATGTTAATTTTGTCAGGTTACATTTACGTAATGCAATTCAAATTTATATAATTTCTATTTGTTGAAGATAACGTATATTTCTTTTAAACGTATATTTCTTTTAACTGAATTTAAAAATAACTCACAATGACATATACTTAAAATATTTGAAGTGTAATTAAAGTATCTAAATTAAAGGGGCACATTGAAAAATTTTTATTTGCAATGAAATTTTTAAATGATACATCCGGCAATCAGAGAGGTAACAGAAAAATTAATATTAACTTTTAGATTTGGACCTATGGAAGAAGAAAAAGGCAAAAGTGCATTGTACATGCTAGCAAATCCAGTAGGTTTAGCAAAAAATCAAAATTCATATTTACAACGTTGGTATCCTCATGAAGGTATTTTAAATAAAGTGGCATCTATCAATGAAAGTTTAGCAGCTATTGCGGTGAGAGATGATGGACGGTTTGTTGCAGTCGGAACGATGTTTAGTGGGTCGGTGTATTTATATATTGCATTTAGTTTACAAGTAAGTGTAATAAAGTATAATTTTAAAAAAAAAACGAATATTTGTTTTTTAGAAAGTGTTACACGTCTCAGGAGCGCATTCAATGTTCGTTACTGGTTTAGAATTTTTGCCCGTTGCCAATCAACATACAGTGACAAGTGTTTCTGAAGCAGCAGTTGTTTCCATTTCTGTTGATAATCAAGTGTGTATACATAGTTTGCCATATAGAAATACAATACCGGCATGGATTGCCATATCTGTTATAGTTGTGACATTATTTTTAACATTTTTGCTATGCGCATATTTAGGTATTTAAATTATAACTACAATTTTTTTGTTAATAAATTTCAATTTTTTGATAATGACACATATTTTTATTTGCAAATACTTCATATATTGTAAGTGATTTATAAGTAAAGAGGTAAGTTAAATAAAAATCAGATAATGAACTATTTGATACAAATTCAAACAAAATAATTCATGTACATTTCAATTTGTTTATTACCAACTATAGCTTAGTTCAGATATAAACGTACTATATTATTAATTGTGCTGCGTCTAGCAATTTTGACTTCACTCCATCAAAACAATATTTGCTCTTACTGAATTTTTAGTCAAAATTAATTATTATATAATTAATAGACTACCAATGACTTATTTTTATTTAACAAAATATTTAGTCTATATAAAAATGAAAGATCATTATATATACCTACGTTGGTTGCTTTAAAGGTTTTGCGGTTCAGCCACTCCCCGCAAGGTGGTGCTGTCGGAAATATTTTTGTCGTATTCTCAGATTTTTCAGTCCGAATAGCATTTACAGATTGCTATCATATGCTGTCGTCTTTTTTTAATTATTTTTTAAATAAAGTGGGTTTTGTTTTCGAAACATGATTTTCTACGATTTTAAAGACTGTCTCACTCGACAAGAGTGTTGGCAAAAAATCATGCGTTAGTTTGGCGATGAAACACCATCTTTGGCGACTGTTGAATGGTGGAACGAGTTCCAGAGTGGACGTGTGTCAACATGACAAAGATCGACAACCACGGCACATACAGATATATTTGGGCATCATTGGACATAGGTATCAGAACTATCCTGCATGATTATTTCGAGTATATTAATCAAAAGAAGTAGTTATTTGAAGGGGTCTAGTAGATTTTCTGCAGTGGTTATTTCTTGTGATAAAACATCATTTCAAGCCAAACTTTATAAAAGTGTAAAGGCAGTCGCAGTTACTCGATCGATTATTTATGGGTAAGACCAATACTGGTATAAGATATAAGAATATTTTATAGTTTATTTAAGAATAGTTGTCCAACATTGTTTCTTGTGTATCCCAGTATAATGTCATTCAGAACACACTGGAGATGACTATATTGCTGCTAACTTGGTTAGGGATTTTGCTGTTTTCGCTTGTTAAAATTTTCAGTCCATCTATATGTCATTCTCATGGGTTTGGAAAATTTCCGGAATCTGTACTGTGTTTAAAATGGGTGTTAACACTGATATTAATTAGGGGCCGATAATCATAATTTCTGTTTTTGCTCAAATTTTTGAGTCCATCCTCTATAAAACCATCTCATTTAAATGTCTCCCCCTTCATTTCTTCATCACGACATGGGTTTGCAAAGAACCACTCTACCTTAACAAATTTGTGCCAGATAACCCAAGATATAGTTGAAACGTTAGACGCTGGTCAGCTGGATGTTATTTATACGAGCTTCGATCATGCGTTCGATACTATTGATCACATTTTATTTTTGCAAAAGCTGTCATCTTTTGGGTTTAGCAATTTTCTGATCAAGTTCATGAGAACATACTTATTAGATAGGGTAAACTACGTCACAATGGATACAAATTTAGACCCTTTTTTCAACGTCTGGAGTCCGTCAGGGCTCAAACCTTAGTCCATCTTTGTTTAATTTATATATTAATGGTCGAATAGCATCACTTGAATGTAGTGTATTAAGTTATGCGGATGACATTAAAATATACTGTAGCATTAAGGTTACAGCTGACGTAGAATTTTTACAAAAGAACTTAAATACTATTTATAGCTGGTGTTGCATTAACAAATTAAATTTAAAAATATCTAAATGCTACGTTGTAACATTTATATGGAAGGATTGTTTTAACCCTTTCTAATTATATTGGTAATGATATTGATAAAAGGAATTCTATAAAAGATCTTGGGGTAACATTCGATAACAGGTTAGCTTTCAATGAATATTTATCTAGCATAACTACATCAACGATTAGGTTTTTGGGTTTCATCATTAAAATGTCTCGTAATTTTATAAACAGCGCAATTAAATTCCTTTATTTTGTGTACATCAACAAATTGGAGTATGCGTTGGTTGAATAGTATCCGATCTACGAACTGCATATAAATACAATTAATCGCATCCAGAGAAAATTTTTGAAATACCTGAGTTACAAATTCGACGGCGTCTATTCTGGTTGGAATAGAGACTGCAGATTTAATTCTGAGGCACGGTGTGAAAATGTTTACGGCACAAAGACGAAAAGAGGAGTGCATTACTGATGGCGAATCTACCGAATAACAAGACTGACTCACCAATGCTATTATCTGGAATAAATTTATTAGTGCCACAGATTGCTGACAAATACTATTCACGATTGGTTCTCCCAACACCGAGAACTAACATCTTGTGAAGAGCTCATTATTTCATGCATCAGGAACACTGATTTATTATTTGATATTTTTTCTTTTTCATAGAATTAATAGATGCATCTTTTTGAGTAGTGTTTCGTCATATAGTAATGTATAATTCTTTTTGTTCTCCTTTGGCGGAAATAAACTATTATTATCAAAGATAATCAAAAGAAAATATCAGAACATAATACAAACATATTTTGATAGTTGTCAATCTTAGGATATGCAGTTAGTCAAATCTATGGCTCGATCTTCTATTAAAAAGTTGTTGAAACGTTTTTTTCAAATGGGGTAGCAGGGACATCCCTAAAATAATTTTTCAAAAGCCTTTCTGCAATCCAGAACTTGAAACCGAATTATTTGAATGCACTTAAATTTTACACATTAGTCTGTTATTTATCTTTAATGAGTTAAGAGTACTTAACACTTTAAAGTTGTTGAGCGTAAATTTTATTAAAACAGTAATGATGAAGATATACATGTACATGGATTACATGTTTTATGTAAGTAATGTAAATATAAGTAATATTCAATAACGTTGTATTGTTTAAAAATTCCTCTACTACACATAATGATTCAATATTATAGACGAGATAATTTTTGCAAATATGAAATACAAACAATTATTTTTATATATAGAATACATACAAAATGACTGTTTATTTATTTAATTAAATGAGTCTCATACTTGAAAATAAAATCTTATGCAAAACATTCCTTCCAATAAACATATTCATCTTTATTTCGATTTCGCATTAGCTTTACACGGCGATTTCTAATTTTTTTTGTTTTAAATTATCGAAACATGTTTGCAGTAAAAATACCATGATTTTCATATTATCAGCACAGCAACATTTCTAACAATCACTAACAAATATGTTCATAGTTTGTTTTGAAACATCATATACTGCAAGCAGTTTAAAATATGTCTAATACAATTGAAGATATGTCAGTATTAGCTATACCAATTTTCAGGATGTAATTACATTCCAAGTTCTAATAAATAGGACATTGCCATAACAAAGAATAAGTATGAATTTGCTTGAAAAGACAGATAAAGAAACATAAACCCCGTGTATCTGAGAAAAATGAATTTTACATTACTGCTTAAATCAACCTTTAATATACAGTCTGTCGCAAAGAAAACCGAACTTTTTTAAAATAGTAATTCCTAGTGGCACCAGCTATTAAAAAATATGCGTCGGTAACTTAGATCTTTCACGAATCTTATGTCACAATATCCTGACGTTTGCATCGTTAGAAGCAGAAAAATTGCCCATTAAGTAACTGTGTAACAGTCGAACTGAAAAGTCCCCGGTCTACCACAGTAAAACACAGTTTTTTGGAAAAATTCGATTTTATTATTCAACATAGTTGCCTTCGAGGGCGATACACCGATTATAGCGTTCTTCCAACTTTTCGATACCATTTTTGTAGTACGAATTGTCTTTAGCCTCGAAATAGGCCTCAGTTTCGGCGATCACCTCCTCATCCCTGCTAAATTTCTTCCCGGCGAGCATTCTCTTGAGGTCTGCAAACAGGAAATAGTCCTGGGGGCCACATCTGGAGAGTACGGTGGATGGGGAAGTAATTCGAAACCCAATTCACTTAATTTGGCCATTGTTTTCATTGATTTGTGACACGGTGCATTGTCTTGGTGAAACAGCACTTTCTTCTTCTTCATATGGGGCCGTTTTTTGCGATTTCGTTCTTTAAACGGTCCAATAACGCTGTATAATAGTCGCTGTTGATGGACTGGCCCTTTTTAAGATAATCTATGAAAATTATTCCATGCGCATCCCAAAAAACTGACGCCATAACTTTTCCAGCTGACTGTTGCGTCTTTCCACGCTTTGGAGCCGGTTCATCGCGTGCAGTCCACTCGGCTGACTGTCGATTGGACTCTGGAGTGTAGTGATGAATCCATGTTTCATCCATTGTCACATATCGACGCAAAAACTCGGTTTTATTACGATTTAACAGCTTCAAACACAGCTCAGAATTATCAAATCGTTGTTGTTTTTGATCGAATGTGAGCTCGCGCGGCACCCATTTTGCACAGAGCTTCCGCATGCCCAAATATTCATGCACGATGTGTCCAACACGTTCCTTTGTTATCTTTAGGATGTCAGCTATCTCGATCAACTTTACTTTACGGTCATTTAAAATGATTTTGCGAACTTTTTTGATGTTTTCGTCGGTGACAGCCTCTTTTGGTCGTCCACTGCGTTCGCTGTCTTCGGTGCTCATTTCACCACGTTTAAACTTAGCATACTAATCAATTATGGTTGATTTTCCTGGCGCAGAGTCCGGAAACTCCTCATCAAGCCATGCTTTTGCTTCAACGGTATTTTTTCCCTTCAAAAAGCAGTACTTTATCAGCACACGAAATTCTTTTTTTTCCATTTTTTTAAATAACAAAAGTACCTTCACTCTTAACGCAATATCTCAGTAACTAATGGTCGGATTGCTGTCAAATTTTGACACGTTTCGTTTGAAGGTTAGTACTATCTAAAAAACATATGGATTTAATAACAGTAACGCCATCTATGTGTCAGACCGGGGACTTTTCAGCCGACCTGGTATTTGGCGTTGGTTGAAAAACGAATTTTGAACAAAGATCAAATATCAAGTTCTGTTTTAAACTCGGTAAATCGTATAGTGAAATGTTTAATTTGATGAAAAAAGTGTATGGTGATGCGTGTTTATCACGTACGAGTGTACATGAGTGGTATAAACAATTTAAAGACAGTCGTACGGACATAAATGACGACGAACATCCTAGTGCAAATAAATCTGTGGTTACAGAAAGTAACATCGAACTTGTGCGTGAATTTATCAGAAATGAGCCGAAATCCTTCTTGCGATACGTGGGAATGAAATTAAATATTTCCAAAAATTCAATTCATCGCATTTTGACAAAGCATTTGGGACTGAGAAAGATTTTTACCAAGTTTATACCACACAAGCTAACTGAATTTAACATTGTAGAGACTTGATTAAAGATTCAAAAAAGGACAAAAAGTTCAGGTATTCTATTGTAACTAGCGATGAGACGTGGTTTTCAATATGATCCAGAGACCAAAGGTCAAAACTCTGAATAGAAGCATCCAAGCTAAGAAAGACCGAAAAAAGCCCTTTGGAGAAGTCAAAAGTGAAGACAGTATTGATTTGTTTGTATGATTCGAAACGCATAGTGCACAAAAAGTTTGTACCAAGTAGTCAAACAATCAATGCTGTATATTATCTTGGTGTTATGAAGCATCGTGTGCGCCCTCAATATCGTGAAAATGGTAGCTGGCGTTTGTTACATGATAATGCACCATTTCATCGCTCAACGCTTATCACTGATTTTCTAACTATAAATAGCATTTTCACTATCAATCATTCACCGAATTTGACCCCCTGTGATTTCTATCTATTCTCCAAACTACATTTGCCGATGAAAGAAAGATGTTATGCCGACGTCCAAGCTATTAAAAAGGCGTCGACAGCGATCTCGAAGGACATCTCTAAAGATTAACTTAACATTCATTGACCGTGCAAAACGTTGTATTGACGCCGAAGGCGACTACTTTGTATAAAATAAATGAATGTTACCAAAATAGTAAGCTTTTATTTTTATTTTTAAAAAGTTCGGTTTTCTCTGCTCTGTATAACACTTATTTAGGTATTTCCCAATGGTTTTAAATTCTAACATATATTTCAGTTGCTTAACACATCCAAAGGACAAGTGTTTGCATTTGAAAATACTTTTATTCTTTATTAATAAATTTTTATAAAATAGATGAAAACAACTATACAAGATGATAAAATTGCTAAGAACATCTCTTCCTTATCTTCTATGGAATTACTATATTATAAATATATGTTAGAATATATTTATTTTTGACATAAGAAATAAGTACACAGCTTGAGTTGAAAAAAGTTATTATTGTAAACCAGATACAGTGGTTTCATCAGGTGGATAAAAACCGAAATTATAAAACTTAATGCAGTAATAGATTCTATACAATAATTAGAAAAAGTTGCCCCACTCTATGGAATTGAACCATAAATTTAATAGTCTGTACAAGACAATGGCAAAAACTTAATTTGCTTGAAAGTTTAGAAATCAATAGATACAATAATGTAGGTTTAATTTTAAGCAATCAATTAGATTTAAACAAATCCTTGCTGAATTTAAATTTGTAATTTTCTCCAACCAATATTGTATATAAACAGATGCAATGTATTTACTTTGAGTTTTCATCCACGGATGAAGCCATTGTATGGCTAATAAATTGTGGCTTACTTATTTATAAAGTTTCAACTAATATTTCTATCGGCAATTAAAAAAGTGTGAAATGTGTGTCTATTATATCAAATGGTATGTGAATTTTTGCAAATTTACATTATGTGAAAATGATTATGTCTATTAATAGCATCTTCTAATTTACATTTTTTAACTATACAGTCTTTATTTTTAATAATTTACATTTTATATTTTTACAAAATAAAAATATATATCAATTACTTATAATATTTTGTTGATCTTGTAATTCACTTTCTTCATTAGTTATACTTACTGTATTTTCCCTATACTGTTGTAATTGCTGTTGAAGTGTTACTATGTATTCTTCCGCCATGCAACAAGCTTGTTCAATTTCATAATTATGTGATACTAATGCTACCCACTTAGCTTCGAGTGCTCTAAGCTGTTCTCCACCTTTCGTTTGCAATGATTTTCTTTGCCAATTAACTTCTTGCAAGCCTTGCTTAAGCTCAGTCAGTTTTTTTGCGGCAATCCTTTCACAATCGGACAAAGTTTGCAAGTATCTTTGCCATGCGGGACAGCAATATTCTAACATCAGTTGTAAATTTAAAATACGTACTGCTTGATGTTCTAATTGTGCTTGTGAATTATCTACACATTCTGCCCAGGCACTTACTTCATTTAATTTACCACTAGGTGGAGGAGGTAACTCATAACGTTTCATAGACATAGTTTCCATTGGCAAACGATTTTGTAACCTTTCAAATTCAGTATGCATCATGGGTGTTTCAAAAGCTGTTATATTTAACGGAGGCAAATGATCTAAATAATTTTTTGTAGGTCTATATCGACGACATTCTTCTTCTACCATAGCAAATGCCTTAAAAAAGATATATGTAATTTAGTTAATTTTTATATTATATTCTTACGGCTTCTCTAACACCAGGTTCATCATAACCTTGATCTATATATGGTAAAGCGTCTACCACCACTTCACCAGCCATTTCAATCTATTTCATTTATTTTATAATATTTTGATATATTTATTTTTACTATTTATATCTTTAATCAGTTTTTATATTTTGGGATTTGAAAAACAATATTATATGTAAACAGTACTCTCCAACACAGACTGAACATAGATGCAAAAGGTAATGACAATGACCCTCCAAGTTGATTACTATATTTATGTATAATATGGGTAATTGTAAACTATAAAAACTAATATATACTATTTATTATGTTTTAAAAATTAAGTATAACATTTTGTAAAAACAAAAAGAATAAAGAACTATAGACAACCAAATTAACATGTGAAACTGTCACAGTGTATAAAATCACTATTTATGTCCTTCTCCAACAATAGTAATCCAGTATTCTATTCTTTTTTAATTCAGTGATTGGTGTTAAGTGACTAAAAACATTATCATTGTATGTAAAGATATTTAGTGACGAATATCATATGAATTATTTTTGTCGTTCTTAATTTGCTAATTTCATTTGAGAATTGTGTCAGTTGTTTGGCTTTGTAATTTTTTTTTATCAAAAAAAAGTTGTAAATCAGATTATTACATATATCAGGTTACTCATTTCATGTGATTTTAGTGTTTGTGATAATGGTGAGCGATATGGATTGTTCTGAACACTAGCTAAACAGTTTCTGTGACCAATTTAATTGTGCGTCCTTTGAGTAGGTGATTAGTGGACTCGCCCAGTTTGGCAGACCAAGAGCTTTGTTTACATTTATATATAAACAATAATAACTCAGCTCTTAGGTTTCTACTAACTTTATCACTTATCCATTATTCTGTTTGTGATGTGCCCTAATCATTTATTGAGCAAGAAATTGGCTAAGCTTATTTTACTACCGGCATATAGTCTTGTTCACTCGAAAAGAAAAGGAATATTTATACACCCCACAGCAATGTTTAAAAACTTTTCAGTGCCGAATGTTTGTTTACGGGTTCAATTAAAATAATTTTTCAGAGAATACTGTTTCTTGAACTTATTTATATCCATAAACATGAAGCTCCTGGAAAGCACCCGTTTTGAAGCCATTAACAATGCATTGAGTATTGAAACAGGTGACAGCAAAATATTCGGACGTATAGAAAGTTATTCATGTAAAATGGCTGGTGGAGATAAAGCTATGTACAAGAGATTTAATGCTGAAGGCATCCATCCAAATGATTTACAGGCATTATCACCTCCACAGTTATCACCTGGGTATTCTCAATACAGTAGAAGTGTATCTGGAGATGAAGAAGGACCATTATGTGATACTATTAGTCGCAAAACCCTTTTTTACCTAATTGCTACATTAAATTCTGCTTTTCCTGATTATGATTTCCTGGACGTTAAGGTAAAGTTGAAAACAATTCCTGAACACTTATAATTTTTTAAAACTGAACTGAATTACTGTTATTCTAGTTTTAAATATAAGTAAAAAACATACACAAGTACATTAAATTATAGACAAAATATAAGAAACAAAAATTATCTTATAGGAAATTTAAAAAGGTGTATCTAATGAACCATCAGTTTTGTATACATTTTAATTTTAAAATTAATTTTTTGTTTATATGGATAAAAATATTAGTTATTCTATTTATGTTTATCAATTCATTTTTGTGGTACTTTATTTTCATATTCATTGATTCAAGTCATTCTTTATAGAAAAAATATATAAATCTTAAAGACAACACAAATAAATCATGCCTTACTTGTTAGTTCTTCTATTATATCCTTGTTATTGCATCTGGAGTAATGATAGAACAATAGAAATAAAATTTTATTTTATATTAGATAAATTTTTCTGCTTATAATGGCATAAAATGTTAGTAGTTTTCGTAACAAATAAAGTCAACAACTTTTCAGAAACTCCGCCAATATTTAAAACTTTTAAGCGCACGGATTTTGATAATTACAAAATGAACATTTGCATAAAACTGTAAATACTTGTTTTGCAAATAATTTTTCAAATGTATTTAAATGAATCATATTCAGTACCATAATTTTATACTTTATATTGTTAATAATGTAAAGCATAAACAAATATCTAAGTTTGTGAATATACTTATAATTAGGCTTGTCATTTTTTTCCTGCTCGATAGTAGTAAGTACGTATGTACATACTGACAATCGGATGTGAGCGCAACGAATGTTAACAATAGGCGATGCATAAAATAAAGAAAAATAAATAATTTTAAAATTTCTGAATCATTTACCTTATTTGTATCTGTTATTATGTATCGCGAAATGAATAACTTTGGTGAAAAGTTTGTATGTTTTCACATTTGCCTCGGTCAACAATGTTCGCTGTTATGAAAAAATGTTCTTATATATTGAGAAAGACCGTTTGACATTTACTGATGTAAAACACGTATAATTAAAATAATCTTTATAAATATATAACGGATCTATAGAAGACTATCACAAAAATGTTTCTTAATTACGTACGTATGTATTTCATATAGCGGATACTGATCTCTCACGCCTAGACAAATAACAAGCCTAGTTGTAGTTGAAAATAAACCGCCGCTCACAAAAGTTTTCCAAAGAACAAAATAAAAATAATGATGTTACTGCTAATAAAACTCGCTTTTTGTCGAAAATCCCTCCTTTAAAATTGAGAACTGCTTGAGTAACACGTGGTATTTTTCTAATTATTTATTCCATTCATTTTGAAGCGAATTCCAAAGCTGTTATTTCAAAGTAGGACCAGCTTTTTTCATTTTTCTATCGAGTTCGACCCATAACTCGATAGAACACATAATTTATATATTTTGATGGGGTTATTTCGATCATTGCCAGACATGAATTGAAGTTTTGCCCAATTAAGCGCAAACTAAATTGAACTGAAAAAATATCTAAAATCACATTATAATTTTCCTTGCGCATTATTCCATACATTTCCGCCAATATCCAATACTCTGGAATTATCAGGTTGTTACAAATGTAATGTCCGTTTTTTCCTTCAGTCTGAACTGAATCGCACCTGTGTGAAGACGTGTATAGTTTTGGTGAAAATTATTATTGTATTTGTAGAAAAGGGTATTTATTTTGAAGTGTGTACCTGTTCCATTTCAATGGTTAGATCGAGGTGAAGCACCAAGACAGCATGCACGAGCATCACTTCACCCGCGAAAGATTATGGTGACTGTATGGTGGACCAGTAAGGGTATTATTCACTATTCATTTTTGCAACCTGGTGAAACCATCACGGCAGCGTCCTATTGTGCCGAACTGGAAACTATGCATGGAAAATTGAGCCGCTTGCAGCCCTCACTAGTCAATAGACATGGACCCATACTTCTTCATGATAATGCAAGACCTCATGTTGCACGACAGACAATCCAAAAACTTTCGGAATTTGGTTACGAAATTCTCCCTCACCCACCTTATTCACCTCGCCTTTCGCCAACTGATTTTCATTTTTTCCGAAGTTTAGACAATCACTTAAAAAATAGGGACTTCCCTGACCGGGAGCCTGTAATAGCAGTGTTTGAGCAATATGTGAGCCGTCAAAACCTAGATTTCTTTTCAAAGGGAATTTTTCAGCTTCCAGGTCGTTGGCAACAAACTATTGATGTAAATGGAGACTATTTTGCAGAATATTTATATTTTTCTTTCATATAGTATAATTCGTCAGCCCAGAAAACATTTTTCCATCGTTCTACTGCTTAGACTTTTCTGTCGACTTTCTCAACACAAGAATGGTTTGCACATAGCTACCCGCCCTTACAAATTATTCATATTTTGTATTATGCTCCACGTTTATATTCTGCTGTTGTTTCTAGTGCATTTTTCCTGTAATTCCTTTAGCTGATTAGTTATATTTGATAATAGAGACGAATTTGGTCGCACACGATATTCAACATTCCCAATTTCGTGATGCCGACCCATGGCGAGTGTAGTTTTTGGAATATTTGATCTTTCACTAATTTGCCAACTTGCATAGCCTTTCTCGTATAATACAATAACAACACATCGTTTTTTATACCAATTGGTTTTCTGCGCAGTATTTACACTAGTTTTAAAAATTAAATTATTATTTATTAGAACTCGACCCTTAGTGTAGATACAAGCTAATCATAAAATGGTAAAAATAGCACCATAGCACGTACACTGCAGGCCATAAGTTTGGAATCACTTACATAAGTTAGGAATCACTTCTGAATATAATGAAAATATTGTAGTGGCTTTAACAAACATTGTAAAAATAAAACAATATTAATATACCAAAACGTTTTATTATAAAATAAGCAGGAAAAAAAGCAAATTTTATTTATTTACATCCACTTATTTTTATTATCAACTAAACGGACTTTTCATCGAAATACCCTCCTTTTGCTTTAATGACGGCAGCACACAATCGCGGTAAACGAGACACTAATTTTGTAAGGGTTTCATTGGGTATATTTGCCCAAGAATCTTGTATAACTTGCCACATGTGAGTCTGGGACGTCGGACACTTTTCACGCACTTTTCTATCCAATTCTTCCCACAACAGCTCTATTGGATTGAGGTCTGGCGATTGTGCCGGCCAAACCATGTTTTGTAAAACACCGTCAGCTTCCTGTTGTTGGAGATATCCTCTACATAAATGAGAAGAATGTTTTGGGTCGTTGTCTTGCATGAATATAAAGTTTTCTCCAAGTAATCTCAGACCGGAGGGCACAGCGTTGTGTTCGAGAATCTGTCTGTAACCCTCCTTTTTCAAAACTCCGTCGATTTTCACCAGATCTCCTACACCAGCCGAAGAAAAACATCCCCAAACCATTACAGAACCGCCACCATGTTTTACCGTGGGCACCACACATTGCGGTAACATTTTTTCCGTAGCAGTTCTTCTTACAAATATCCGACGTCTGGAACCGAAGACCTCGTACTTTGATTCGTCGGTCCATAGTACTTTTTCCCACTGTTCTATTGTCCAATCTTTGTGTAACTTAGTCCATTGTAGCCTTTTTATTTTATTTTGCGGACGTAGAAGCGGTTTGTGAACTGCTACACGTCCCATCAGTCCAGCCGCTCTGAGCCGCCTTTTTACTGTGGTTAAAGAGATCCGAGTTTCACGCTCCCTGTTAAACTCACCGCGGATTTGCGAGGCCGTTAATCTTCTATCTCTTTTCGACGTCAATATAATTGTCTGCTCTTCTGCAGGAGTTGTAATTTTTGGTCTTCCTGATCGTTTTCTGTCCGTATACCCTCCAGTAGACTGGTATCTTTTAATTGTATTTTGTACACCTTTGTACGATATCTTCATTCTTTTCGCGATATCACGTATAGAATCTCCCCGATTATGATGACTAATAATTTCTACACGTTTTTCTAGCGATATCTGCTTTCTCTTCGCCATAATCAAACGATGTTTACTGATTCTACACACTTTTATGTGTTTACACACTTTAAATGATACGAAGCAACTAAAATATTCTCATTACTTCAAAATGTATAAATACTTATAAATATAAAAACTAAATGTAATTACAAAAGGTTTATGCGGAAGGGTTTGCAATAAAATTTGTCCATTCCAGGTGATCGTTCATTATGCAGAAATATTACCTGCTCGAATAAATAATACCGCACGCAGAGTTTCCTTAATCTCTGGTTATTTTCCAACTATTAATGCATTTAAAACTACATCTTTTATGTAAAGCTTTATAATGTACTTAAGAATAATCCTTTGTACTTATATCAAAGTAATACGAACGTAACATAGATAAATTTTAATTTTTATGAATTTACTGGAACTGATTCCAAACTTATGGCCTGCAGTGTATGTTCTATGACTCCGTCCATTTGTTTTGTTATTTGAAGGCACAAGTTGTGTTTTTGTAAACGATTGCGTAAAAGTCCATAAGTGCATTGCAAAAATAAAAGTTATTTTTTAACCCGTAGTAATGTAGTTATTAGCAATACTGCTTGTCTAAAGTTTGTAAATTTACGAGAAAATTTGAAATTAGAGGAAAATTATGGAACTTAAAATATATAAATTGTAGCCGCAAACGTAGATATTGAGTAATTAATATTCTATACAATATTACGACTATATTAAATCCTGTATTTTTTTAATATAGGCGAATTATCAGGGGAAAAAACGCTTCAAATGCACATGGGAAATAACACAAATGACGCTCTAATTTTGCGGGAACACTAATAATGATGTATATGCGCATAAAACTACAAATAGTTTTACACGATTTAAAATGGCGGCTTTATATTTTGTCTGAAGAAGTGTATAAAATTGTTACCTGCTTTCGAGATTTTATAGCTCTGTTAAAGAGAGGTAAATTCTCGGAACAGTTACTTATTGACACATTCCCGAAAAATAGTACTTTCATATACAATGGTGAAAGAAAATAGATGTGAATTGATCTTTAGGACAGTATGTTCATGTAAAAACGACATCCATTGGTGGTTCAATGCACATTATTATGATCTAAATAATATAAAGAAATTCCCCGAATGAAGAGAATGAAAACCTGTTGTACTATTTTCTACTACAGTATAGCCGGTCAAAAAAATAGGTTTGTTAGTTTAAACAACGAAAAATAGTGTCATTATTAACTGACATTGATATATTGTACCGGAAAATGTATAAGATGGAAACAATTTTGGTCTTACACAGAAATAAAAAATTATAAAATTAATATTGTAACATACAGTACTGTGCAAAAGAAAGAAGCACCTTCTTGAATTTTACAAGAAACTATTATAAAAGGAAAATAATAATCTTAGGCAAGTTGAAATTTTTTTTAATGTATAAAAACTAACACATATTGATATTTAAACATAAACAACTTAAATTTTCAATATTTTGTATGACCACCTTTATTTTTTATGATAACCTGCGTTCTTCTTGATAGGCTTTCTATTAATGAAATTTTCAAGAATATTGTACCACTCTTCCTGTAGTATGTTCCACAGTTCATTTTTGTTCTTTGGCCTCCTTTCACTTTTTTTTCTGCCAAGATAATCCCACATATGCTCAATAATATTTAAGTCAGGACTTTGAGGTGGCCATATCATAGTCTGCAATACTTCACTTGCTTCCTGCTGTTAAATAAGTTTTCACAAGTTTTGAGGTATGCTTGGGATCATTATCTTGCTGTAGAATGAAATTATTACCAATAAGTCGCTGCCCTGAAGATGCGACATGTTCTTCTAATAATATTCTGTATTTCTCACCAGTTAATTTACCATCTATTTTTACAATTTCACCCACACCTGCTGCCGAAATACAACCCCAAACTTGGATATTGCCGCCTCCATGCTTTATGGTAGTGTGTAAACATGGTTCCAATAACGATTCACAGGGGCGTCGTCTAACATACTGACGTCTGTTCGTTCCAAATAATTGATATTTAGATTCGTCAGTCCATAGTACTTGTCGCCACTCATTATATCTCCAAGTTTTGTGGTCTCTGGCATATTTTAATCGTTTCCCTCTATTACCTCGTCGCAGTAAGGGTTTTCTCACGGCCACGTATCCCCTCAAGCCTGATTTGAGCAAATATCGCCTTACTGTTGAAGTATGTACCGAAGTACCAGATGTCCGCTCAAACTTTCTTACGATTTCTTAAGGAACTAACTTTTAAAAGTTGTGCATCAACTTTACTGAGCTTTTTTGGACATCCACTCTTTGGTCTATTACTTACACTGCCGGTTTCAGTAATTCTTTTTATTGTTTGTTGCACGGCATACCGGGAACATTTCACTATCTTTGATATTTTCACTTGACTATAACCCTTTTGGTGTAAAACAATAATTTTATTTCTGTCTAGTGATGTTATTCTAGGCATTTTTTATCTACTATAACAATTTTTTCTTAAAATGAAAATTTCACTCGTAGGCGCGTTTTTTAAGAATCTAAATAAATTCTATTGTGGAACCGCTCTGTATCGTTTCTACCACTGAATTAAAAACAAAATCTTATAGATAAATAAGTTTCCCTTGAGATTTCATTGCAGAGCATTGTGGTGCAATGAAATTTATTACTTTAATCCTCTTATCAGGTAGTCGATCTCACCCCTACGCGAAAGTATAATGTTATAAACCTGGAAATTTCCAGTGACTATATTTCTACCAAGTGAATTGTTCTTGGAAAGATGTATTAAGTATTATAAATTAAATTAACCCAATAATTACTAGTAAAAACGTTTAGTAAATATTGTTAGGTGCTTCTTTCTTTTGCACAGCACTGTACATCTTGCGTGCCTGATATGTTGGTGTTTTCAATAATTTCTTCCAAGAGTAGAAGTTTTGCACCCAAAAATTGGAGTTTTTGTGATCCTGCTTCATGCACTGCCTGAGAATCCTTCAGACATTTTGAAAGAATCTGTTGGAGGATAAAGTATGTATGTGTACGTGTAATTTTACTTACTGAAAGAAGGAATCGTTTTATTGTGTCTCTCGATACTTATCCATCTGCTTCAATTTTTTTTATTTGAGCTGTTTGTTGCTTTAAGAGAATAATATCGTTTGAAATGTTCAAGTTATGCTTTTTTTGTCACTAAGAGGTGAATGAAAAATTGCTCATGTACCTAGTCGGACTCCTGAAAACGACGTCCGTGTATACGTCTATGTATAGGTTCATAAACTTTAGTTTTTTTTCTGTAATAGTATTTTAAGTATTATATCTGGAAATTTTGTACGCATACCTTTTACGGTCTCATCAACTTCTTTCTGGTTAAAGCAGATTTTTTTTAATTATAAGATTTTGATGCAGAATTTGTTTTTTTCTCATAGCTTGATTTGGTAAAATTAAAGATCATTATTCCATCATTGTTAGCTTCTTAGTCTGTATTTATATTTTCTTTTGAATATTAATAAAATAATTAAGTCGTGTAAAATTTACAATAATTAAGGTTTTAATTTGTTTTTCTTTTATATAATCCGGATAGAGTTTTTGTCTGAACATTAAGATTATTGTAAACAGACTTCCTATTATTTTTTTATGATTAATTGATTTGTAGTTCTTTTCTCGATAACAATACCTGCGGTGTTCGTTAGTAATACCTTAATTCAGTACATAATTTGTAAATTGGATTTGGCATTAAGTGCCTAGCGTTGCAGAAGAAATAGTGCCCGCAATGAATCCGTACCCTTGCTCGCCCAACCAATCACTTGAGGGAAAAACACTCCTTTACCCTTTAGTCGTCTTTCGCTGTAAGTAGGATAGTGAAGAAGACATAATATTAACAGATAAAATGGACAAAAAACAAAATTGTATCGAAAATGCGAGATATTTAATGGGATAGTTATGGGGAGAAGGAAAACACAAACATATTTTAAAACTTACAAAACGTTTTGAGAATGTAAGTAATGCATTAAAACCGCCAAAAAATTACTTCAGAAACAGATGTTATATAGTAAGATTAACTATACGGAACCCTATTACAATTTCCGTAAGTATTTTAAAACAGGCTAATATAAATATCAGTTACATACAATTAGACGACTAATAAGAAAAGTTATTTGCATCGAAGGTCTGCCAATATATTGAATGTGGTACAGTAAAGTGAAGGAACATAGTTTAGAGTGACGAGTGTAAGTTTAATATGTTTGGTCTGATGTCAAAAGATACGTTCGACTAACCATTCAATAAAGGGTTAGAATCTAGATACATAAAGAAAAACTAAATAAGGAGGAGACAGCTCTACATTTGATTGGAGAAAACAAGGAGATACATAGACCCCTTATGCATTAATATGCCCATAATTTGATGATTTCAACAAGACCTAAAGTGTGTTAAAAATGCTCATGAGGGGAACTATGTGAATGTTTTAAGTTAGCCAACACAATCATTCAGCTTGAACTATAGAAAAAATCTTTGGAAGTATGTAAAGGAGACATTATAGGTACACAATATTTTAAAATGAAACAACTACAAGAAGCTGTCATGAAAAGCTTGTATGCTATTCCAGAAGAAAATGTGGCTAGAAGATGCATAATAATCTTCAAGAAAAAAGGCTCTGCCACAAAATATAGTAAAACAAGTATATATATTTTGTAATAGCTATAATGACTTTGAGTTTTGTTTAAAAAATTATTTACACCTGTTATGTCCAAGCTAAAATTATATTAGTTTGTTTTATCGATACTGCAGAATAAAATACTTAGTTTTCGCATAATAAGGTTGTTTTATATAATTTGTAGTACTTAAAAAAAATATTTGGGGCGTCTGAAAATATTAGTTTTTCCGAAGTATTCGAACAAATGGCCAATTTATATGTAAAGATTTATCAAAAACGATGTAAAATTGATGTATACATTTACTTTAACTAATATTTGGTGATTCTACTTTTTGCTTTTAGCACAACTTTGACTCTATTGGACATATTATATGCAGACCTTAATGCACGCTTTATCTTAGTTATTCGCCCATACCTCTTCAATGTTCGTAGATAATTGTTGTTTTATTTTATTATTTCTGGTATAAATACTATTTTTTAATGAATCCCATACATTTTTGAACACGTTCAAGTCAGAATTTTCTGGCCGCGGTAATATCGGTATGTGTACCGCTTCCAGAAAAGCCTTAACTTTACGGTATGGCGCGCAGCATTATCTTGGATAATTGCACACAGGCCTTAATTAGCATCCAAATTACTCACATTAAAATGTTTTCTAAAATATGTTTATATTGCTATGACTGACGGTGGATACTTCACGGATTTTACTAAACATACCTCGTGGGGAATATTTGTTATTACAAATGCTATTGCATTTGATCTCGAAAATCGAATAATAGTAAATGTAATAAATTTTAAATTTTTATAAATCCGATATTCTAAAAGAATATTGCTATAATAATATAACTAATACTAAAATAATATAATCTATATAAAGTGAGGCCAAGTACTGTATATTACAACATTATTCCCCATAAAATAGTTTTTAACAGAGTCGAATAAATTATTCAATATATAGGATTTCTGGAATATTATCGGTACGCCTATTTTTTTGTTTACCAATATATAAAACACAGATACCCAAAAGATTCAATAAAATTATATTTTATTATTACTTTTAGATTTATAGTATACGTTAAATATTAAATTGATTTATTTTATAGGTATCTCTCTTATCTTTCTCTGTATTTCTAGTTCGCCAAATTCCCATGGACGGCAGTATATTATCTAGGTTATATGATACAAAAAAATTAATATCTATATGTTGAATGCATTATCAAGAACATGTAATAAATATCAGGAGTTCAGCTTAAGCAAACATAAACACATGACACATTACACTTCTGAGGTGTAATGTAACGTATAATAGTACGCAAGACATTCCATTATAATTCATTATTATTATTTACTTTTTCCATTAAAACTTTACATTTCAAAATTAATTGCAATTACATTGGAATGCGTTAAGTCAATAAATTTAATTTATTATTACAATGACTTGATAAGAATACAAATATGAAAAAATTTTCTTTCCAAAAAAAAATATTAACAATGGAATAACAATGTTGTTACGATGTTGCAATTACAGATTATTCAATGACATTTATATACCGTACATAAGTTACAAAATTTTTTATAGTGCGTCTTGACGTAATATATTATCTAATCTATTCGACAAAGAATTTTAAATAGAAAAATTGAGATTAATTTTTCGCTCATTCTAAATAAATCCGTCTTTTAAATTACTACATTTCAAAAAACGAGTGTCTCGTGTTAAGGAGTTAAGGCATCGGAAATCATTAGAGCCATTTGTGTCGTTTGCGGAGAGAACATAATTGGGAAAAGAACAGCACGGAAATTGAATTCTCATTTTAAAGAAAAGTATTTTGACTTATAATAACTTCATTTCCAAACCATCCAGTTTCTTCGAGCGCGGAATCGAAAAATTGCCAGATTATTGGAAGGCAATCGTAAATAATGAAGGAGAACATATTCTTGATTACTTCAATAATATTGTTTGTTAAAAAAATAAGAAGTTTCGAGTTCAATAAAAACAGTACGAACTTATATAATAACCGCATATTTTATGTTGCACCAAAACTCACTGATGTATGGCATTTTCATAATATTGAAGAACATATAACGTGTGAAAGTCGACACGTATTTCGTGCAACTATATTTCCCCGGATTCTCTTACAAATTGATACACGCTACATAATTCTGAGCGGCTGTATTTTACTGCGAAATATCTGATGCCTTTCGGTGTTTATGGCATACGGTTACTTAACGTTAAACAAAACATTTGAATTCGAATTAAAAAAACCAAAATATTCGACTTTGCGGAAAAGCGCTTATAACTCAAAAATGAAAAAGTATAAATGTAACTACAGTACAATCTCTTTAATCCGAACTAATAATTGCACTGGTTGATTAGAGTTATCGAAATGTTCGGGTTATGAATTCCCATGATTCTTCTTGTCCAATGGCCCATTCAATAACTTCTTGTCTTGTTATATCTTGAGACATGTGGGTTACCATAGCAGTAACTTCCTCTATTTGTTTCTCTACATCCTTTAACCCCATTTTGTCTTTCCACTATGATAATAGAAGATTATCGTCGTCACTATAACCATCATCAACTTGTATTAGAAGTTTACTCCAAGAGTTTTGAATAAGTTCCGGCCTCACATTTTCTCAGGCTTCTGCTAATCCAATCACAAATCTTTTAGATTAACTCTCTTCAGTTCTGCATAGATATCTACATCTTCAGAGGCAACAATCCGTTTTAGAAGACATTTTCTGTAAACCAATTTGACTGCTGGGATAATATTTTCGTCCATAGGTTGCACTAAAGGGGTTACATTTGGCGGCAAAAAAATTACAACAATTTTCTTATCATCTGAAGATAAGTCGTTTGCGTGTCCTGGGGTATTGTCTAAAATTAAAAGTGCCTTTGCCTCTAGATTCAACTATTGCTTCTTTTTCGAAGTGCTGGTACAAATTCCGTATAAACCAGCATTTAAAAAAGCTTTTGGTAATTCAGGCTTTTTTCTGTCCTTGATACATCACCGGCAGTTATTTACTTCCGAAAGCCCGTGGCTTTAGAGATATTCCCAATACTAACAATCTCAGTTTATGTGTTCCAGACGCATTAGAGCAAGGCATAAATGTAGGTCGTTCCTTGCTCATTTGATTATCAGGAGCTGAGCTTCAGCTTGGTGAGTAAGTTTTTATGAGGAAGTAATTTCCAAAAAACTTCGTCGGCATTATGGATTTGATCAGGACACAACTGCATTTCCTCAATTTTATTTTTCAGTAAGTTTTTAAATGGCTGAACAGCTGCCTCATCACTTGACAATTTTTCTCCTGTAATTGAGAGTCGTCGAATTGTGGGTCTGGCCATAAAGGAATTGTGCTTTTTCACGCAAAATTTCTCCAAAAGTAGGCACGCCTAGAATCATTTAATCTAACTAAATATACATATATGAAAGTACATTGTCGATCATCTAGACCTTTCCTGAAAGAGAAACCAGGTGTAAACTGCTTTATCAACTTCGGGATATGCACTTACTTTCAACGTTTTTCGCTTATTGGTTAGAGAACTGGATGTGGCGCCATACGATAAAATTCTCTGATGTCGCAAATCGTCGATTTCCCCACTTTGTATTTTTTCGATAAAGCAGTCACTGTGCCACCAGCCACTAAACTCTTAATAATTTCAATTTTATCTTTTATTGATAAAGTAACGTGTTTCCTTTTAGAAGTCATTTCCGCACCAAATTGAAATATGTACAAACTGAACTAAGTATGTATGTATGTATCGATCAAAGGTCTAATGAACAATAAACACAACAAACTCTAGAAAACACGGAAGCAGGGGATTCCTAAATTTATGTATGTAGAGGGAATCTCGTAGAACATAAAAACGGGGATTACCTCATTTATGCAGACTAAATCCATACGCTATTTGGATTAACTAGCGGCTGTTCGCATTATGGTTTCTAATTCTGGCAGTTCGTATTAGAGCGTGTTCGGATTAAAGAGGCTGTACTGTAACGCTCTCTCTCCCTCTCATTTATGAACAAAATTTGATGTAGCGATAAAATCCTCGATATATAATATAAAAAAAACAAAGAATTGTGTAGTAACGTCTACTTATGCAGAACCAAGTAAAAGAAGAACTTTAAGGAGACCTAAACAGCCGGAAATGGAAACACATATATACAAATAGTTATTGAATAAAAGAAATAAACTTATGATCAGTAGAGATGTGATAAGAAAAATGCTAAAACATTACGTTGAAGGAAATGAAAATGAAAGATATAGTACTAGTGATGG
This sequence comes from Dermolepida albohirtum, assembly GCA_031893035.1. NCBI lineage: Eukaryota > Metazoa > Arthropoda > Insecta > Coleoptera > Scarabaeidae > Dermolepida > Dermolepida albohirtum. Next base: position 4,021 of record JAVIWB010005286.1, on the reverse strand, counting down.
CTTGTAATATAGATTTAAAAAAAGATTTGGAATTCCATATTCAAAAATTACGGGAGAAAAATTATCAACGTAGTCAGAACTGCTTGAGCCGTTTAAAATACAGTTAAAAAATAAAATCGAGCAAATAGGAATTACACTTGATTAGTTATACATTGCTAGTAAATCGACATTGTACTGGAAATTTCTGTCATCAGAGAAAACATTTGTTTCACCTCAAAGACTTGAAAATCAGCAATTAGCATTTCCGGCTTGTGCCAGTGCTAGTGTGAATCGCAAAGTCAAGCTACTAGTAAGTAATTCGCAAAGTGAAAAAATCGCTGATCATTTAAAAGGTTTTACTTGTTGTAGGCCAAGACTATTCCAAATCTGCTTCGATGACTGTATCGATTTCATAGTCTTTTGTTCCTAAGGTAAGTTTATAATGTAAACTTAATTGTTGAAATAGTCAATCTTGTCAAAATTATTGTGTAAATGTTTTTGCCGGTAGGTTCCACATTTCCTGAAATTACAAGGTCAGACAATAAAAGCCTATCTCTTTTTGGATAATGTTCGGTCACATCTTTCATGGGACGACTGAGTGAAGATGTACAAATTATAATAATATACTTTCCGCTAAATATAACCTCTTATTCAATACGTTGATTAAAATATGATCAGGCTACAGAAATGGCTTTTTTGAAAAATTATTGCAAATGGCTGTGATATAAGAAGCTATTAATTTAATATCTGCATGAAACCAATTACATGCTAATGCCGAGAAACAAATTTAAATTTTAATGATCAAGAATGCGAAGGTGATTTACATTCAATTACTACAAGAAATGAGAGAAGAAGTTGTACTGCAAAAGTCAATACACATAAAAGGCAAACTAAAACCTGGGCATATTTTTAGAAGAGCGGTTTTATCTATAAGAAAGTACATATGTATATATTTTTCTCGTACCTATTAAATGTAATTATTCATGTATTGACCATATACATGTAATAAAAAAGTATTACATACATAAAACATTATTTTTTGCAAACAGCACTACACCATTTTAAAGTTTTAAATTAATCTGTTGTTAACGTGAACAAATTATTAATGTGAACACACTCTGTATTTCAAGATTTAAAAAGACAGTTTTGTAATTTTTTGTTGTTAACATATATTAAGCCGTATCTCAATTACGTAAAATTTATACAGGCGTTTAAAAATAGTTCAAGCGCGGACATGTTTAGTAACAGAAATTTAGTTTTTCTTAAATGTGAATCTCTGTTTTACATGTTCTTCTACTTAAAAAACGGAACAAAAAATATGAAATACCACTTTAACCTAAATTAGCATATTTGCGAGTTATTTAAAAAAAATAGAAAAACAAAAAAATGCTCCTTATTAATATGAAAATCTAAAAAAGGGGCATGATATGTGTAAAAAAAATTACTAAACCATTTAAATATCTAATTAATTTGTATTTGTGACATAATTAACAAACTTCAAGAACATAAAAATATAAGTATTACTAAATAAACAAATAAATACAAAATATACAATGTTGAAGGTTTAGTCTCCATTTTCTTCAAGTCATTGTTGTATTCTGTTTTTTATTGAGTTCATTGCTTTTTTTTATATTATCTGAATTAAGAATGCACTTCTTACTCTGCCCCAGCATATGTCTCGAACTAAGCAGAACTTTGTATACTTATATACTAATATGATATGACCTCGTATAAGAAACGTAAAGGTATCTTTTGATGATGAGAGTTGAATTACTCAAAAGGTGTAAACAAGGTCTTGTTAACATTGGAATTATTCTTAGATATTCACCAACATGGACATGTTTAAACGATAGAGGGAGGTATAGTTTTTTCTCATTATTCGCAGTATCGATAAACCACAGAGAATATATTGGTTAATAAGACAGTTTATCTGATGAAAGTTGAATTACACGAAACACGTCGCAAACAGGATCTTATTAACAATTGAATTATTCTCACACGTTCATAATAGTGGTAAAACATGGGCAAATGTTACAAATTCGCGGTTGAATAATTAACTGTCACTCGTTATAACTATCCATTATGTTCATGCATATGTAAATCGAAGCTTTACTATGTTAATATAATTTTTTTCTTATTCCCAAGTGCTTATTAAATGGTTTTTCTCCCTTCCTTTTTGAAATAACTTGCTAATGTGTAAATTTAGATATAGGAAATGTTAAATATTTTTGTTTTATTTAGTTCAAGAAACAGAACATAAAAAAATAAGATTTACATTTAAGGAAAACTAAATGTATATCCATGTCCTTTTTTTTTCGAATGTCTTGTATAAAATTTTAAATAACAGTTAACATGAATAAGTTCATATGTGCGTAATTAAAGAACAAAAATTTATTCACGTAGCTAGTGCGCGTTTAACAAATTAGCAAAATCAGTACTTCGTAGACTCTTGATATATATCGTCGAGTTTGTCTTTAAAAGAGATTTTAAAAAATACCTAAATCCTGTTAAGAAAGCAAGGATCATACCCACATTCGGTATCACCAGAAGTACAATGAAGTAAATTTTTGAAAGAAATAAGACTTAATATACTTATAATAGCTTGCAAAATTATATATATATTTTTTTAACCTGGAGATATCTAGCATACCATAATCGTAAAATGCTTGCTTATCTATGAAGAGCGTATAAACTTTTACATTATATTAATTAATATTTTTATTGTTTGAGTCATAATATGGACTGCGTTTGCAGTTGATCAACTTTTTTTTTAAATCATTGTTGGTATTCTCCCAGCTTTTCTTCGGAAAAGAATATATAAGGTAAGTAGTAGTGTTACAAAATTAAAACGTACTATTTCCTATTGGTTGATGGTTACAATGTCTGCGATCTACGTTTAAACAGTACGAAAAGGCGATATAGAGATCTAAAACGTCAAATAACTAGTAGAACTCTACCGATGCGATCGACGAATAAAAAATCTAAAATAAATAGAAAACTAGGCAAGAGCTCGCGTTTGTTCTTAAAACTTAAAAGAGATATGTTTGAGGTAAAAATCACCAAAATCAGGCGGTCTATAGTTCAGTAAATGTAAAAAAAATGTATTAAATTTCATGTTTTATTTTGTATGTCTGGCAAACCTAGATCTCAATGTGCGTGATACAAGCGAGAGAATGCACGTCATACCTAAAAACATAATTCCGGCGTTTAAGATTGATATCAGGTTGTTACAAATGTAATGTCCGTTTTTTCCTTCAGTCTGAACTGAATCGCACCTGTGTGAAGACGTGTATGTTTTTGGTGAAAATTATTGTATTTGTAGAAAAGGGTATTTATTTTGAAGTGTGTACCTGTTCCATTTCTTGGAAAGATTAATACACATGTCCTTGTCTCGCCTATGGAAATGCTGTCGGCAAGAGATATTCGGGCAATTTGCCTCTTTCAATTTAATAAGGGATTAAATGCAGTTGCAGCAACGCGAGAAATTAATCAGACGTTCGGTGAAACCACGTGTAATGAACGCACATTACGGCGATGGTTTAAAAAATTCAGCGAGGGAAATTTTGATTTGGAAAATGAGCCTCGCGGATATGCACGTAGTACCGTTAATGACGACGAGCTGCGTGTAGAAGTTGAAAGTAATCCGTCGACAACAGTGCGTAGCCTTGCAGAAACATTTCAAGTGTCCATTGCCACCATTAGTCGTCACCTTTCTTCGATTGGTAAAGTGAAGAAACTCGATCTATGGGTGCCGCACCAATTAACGGAAGCCAATAAGCTCCGTCGATTAGAGGTGGCTACCTCTTTGGCTAATCGACAGAAAGTTGAATCGTTTCTTCATCGAGTGGTAACGTGTGACGAAAAATGGATACTTTATGATAATCGGAGACGGTCAGAACAATGGTTAGATCGAGGTGAAGCACCAAGACAGCATGCACGAGCATCACTTCACCCGCGAAAGATTATGGTGACTGTATGGTGGACCAGTAAGGGTATTATTCACTATTCATTTTTGCAACCTGGTGAAACCATTAGGGCAGCG
>JAVIWB010005284.1:0-71546 GCA_031893035.1 Dermolepida albohirtum | reverse complement strand
TTGCCGAGCATAGACTGGAAACCGGGCACCATATTCAGTTTAATTCAACCAAGATCCTATCCCGCACTAACCACTTCTATGGTCGCAAAATCCGTGAAACTATAGAGATCTTTAAGCACCCCAATAATCTTAACCGCGATGATGGCTACCCCCTACATAACGCTTGGCAATCCTGCATCTCTAATCGACCCAACCGTAACCGTAACGCTCCATTGACCCATGACCCATTATCCATATATAAACACGTCCCCCATCGACTTACACCAGTTTCAGTGCAGTAGTTCAGCCCTGAAGATGTCCCATACAAATGGGTACGAAACGTCGGCAGATATACTAGTGACGCGGTTCCAGCCCGGAAACCCAGAAGCAGATAGAATGTAACCTGAGACTTAATTCATCGACGTCAATCAATTACAAATTTTACTTTTATTTAACTTTGTTTAATACCTAATGGAAAAGATTCATTGGATAAATGTTAGAAGTATTAATTGATTGCTATTTTCTCTAATAACTTTTAACTACTAATAAAAAATCAGTAGTGGTTGCTTCTTCTAGGAGAAAGTAAATTATAGTGTAATGAAAGCAATTGTCCCCTTACTGAAACATAATCTCAACATATTTACACTACCGTTCACAGAAGCGTACCGAAGAAGGTTGTTGACTTAAATGTACAAAACCATTAAAAAATGTCACAAACTTGCTTAGAAAACAGATATTTAAATCATAACGTATATAATACAAAAAATAAAAAGAAAAATAGTTTTAATAACATTAAATGTTGTTACTTGTTGGATTTTGTTCGTTAAAATATCCACCTTTGGTATTAAGGACTTAGACTACGCAGGGCATTGTATTTAGAAACTTTTCTAAAATTACATTCGGAATCGTCCCATTCTTTCTGAATAATATTCTCCAGATGGTTTGTTGAGGTTGTACATACTTTTCTTATTAATCTGTGCAGCTCATCCCAAAATAACTTGATCAGGTTAAGATTCTCTGTGGTGGCCACGCCATCATTTACAATAAATTGTTTATTTGACTTTCACTAAAATAATCTTACCAAACTAATACTGTATGGTTTGGATCATTGCCTTGCATAAATATAAAGTTGACGCCTATTAATCGTACACCTGATGATTATTACATTATCTTCTAATATTTGTACATTTTTAATTTTCTTTTCTCATTATCCTTTAATTTTTGTAGATCTCCAAATGAGAAACAACACCACACAAGCACATACATATTTCTTACTTGCTCTACAGAGATATTAACAATGCAAAGAGTATTTTTTCATGCTTAGCTCTTCGAATGAAAATTCTCTTTATTTGACCGAAGACTTCGAACCTAGTTGTTGTTCGTTAGTCATAAAATGCGTATCCACTCGTCAACTGTCTAATCTCTACGTATTAATGAAATCATTTCTGTCGATTACCTGGACGATTTTCGTATGGCTACGCAACTATGAAGATTCGCTTCCTGAAGTCGCCGTTTCACTGTACTAACAGATGTTTTTTTACGGCCGCAGTTGATTTTAAGGGTGACTTTGGGTGCGAATAACTTCCAATCAGTTTTCATCGTTCGTCATCTGCGTATAAAGTGATTTGCGATGGCTTTGACCATATCTTCACACGATCTTCCATATTTCCAGTTTCGTTATACCGCGAATAATATCACTTACAGTAGATTACTTAATTTCAATTTTTTTTTATAAATTCCACGCATTGAGAGGTCATCCTGATGAAATGCGACAACTACTACACGTTTTTGACTACTTGCAGACTTTCCAGGTGACATACTGTAAATTATTTTATTCGAAATAAAAGATATTCACATAAAGACATTTAATGAAGAACTTTCGGACACTTACGAAACGAAGGATCCATGCGAGGGTGGTCCCATACGTACCCGGCCTGACCTAGATATGGCGATAGTTGTTTGAAAGATGTCACTGTATTAGAAAGTACACAATTTATAAAGCATACGTTTCAAGTTTGAAGACGCCACGTTGTTTAGTATACCTGTTTGGCAGCCATCAATAGTGACCGTTTTCAGTGTTTATTTGAAAGGCCTCAGCCCAACCGATATAAAGCTGAACTGGATTCTACTCTGGATGAGTCTGCTCCTTTGTTTACAACAGTGAAATATTGGGTAGCAGAACTTAACGAGGCTGTACGAGCTGCCAAGACGAGCATCGCAGTGTTCGACCAAATGAGGTGACGACTTCAGAAATGGTGAACAATATCCACAAAGTGGTACTGGATTATCGTCGACTGAAAGTGCGCGAGCTAGCAGACATAGCAGGCATTTCAAAAAGTGCGGTACATCGCGTATTATCTGAAAATTTGGACAAGAGAAAGCTTTGTGTGCCGCGTTTGCCACATTCAAGCAAAAATAGTGTCGTGAAGATATTTCACTTGAGTGTTTAATGAAGTATCATAGCAACAAAGCAGAATTTTTGCATCGTTTCATAACTATGGATGAAACATGGGTCCATTACTTCACACCCGAGACAAAAGAACAATCAAAACAATGGACTCAAAAGGGAGAACCAGCACCAAAGAAGGCGAAGACCATTTAATCTGCAGGCAAAGTCATGGTATCAGTTTTTTGGGATGCGCGTGGAATAATTTCCATTGACTATCTTGAGAAAGGAAAAACTATCAACGGCGAGTATTATGCGAACTTATTGCAACGTTTGAGCGAAGAAATCAACCAAAAACGGCCGCATTTGCCTAAGAAGAAAGTATTGTTTTATCAAGACAATGCACCAGCTCACAAATCCGTTATTGCAATTGCCAAAATTAATGAATTAAAGTTTGAATTGCTACCTCATGCACCCTATTCGCCAGATTTAGTCCCCTCGGATTATTTTCTGTTCCCAAATTTGAAAAAAATGGTTCAATGGTCAAAGATTTTCCAACGATGAAGAAGTGTGTCGGCAATTAATGGCTATTTTGAGGAACAAGACAGTTCTTATTATAAAAACGGTATCGAACTTATTGAACACCGTTTAGAAAAGTGTATAGAGCAAAATTTTTGTGTTTTCTTTGTTAGGTCGGTTACTTCTGGGACCACCGTCGGCACTGTGAGGGTTTTGCCAGCAGCACGCGCTTTATTACAAGCATGATTATAATGAAATTCTGAATAATAGTATGCAGTTTATAATTTCATTACAATCATTCATTAGTAATTATGTTAATGAAATTTATAAAGGTATTATAATTAAAATATGAAATACATATGCATATTAGAATTTAAAAAATATAAGTAGAATTAAATGTGTTTGTTACTTCCGTAAGTTTGTATGTAAATACGGGTTGTTGTGATTTCGAATTTATTTTGCAAAGCATCAAGTATTTATGATTTTACAATTGATGTCTACATATCTTCATTACAGTTTAAAAACGCATGCACTTTGACGCTCAGTGTATATATTTAGAACAGATTTAAAAAGTGCCAAAAAACAAATTTATATACAAGTTGACATAAATATATCTGTTCGGTAGTATATTTGATGTGAACTTGTTCGGCGTAGGTATGATATGATAGAGAACGTATAATTTAAGAGCGTAGAGATTAAAAATATTAACATTGAAAATTGCATATTGCGTGTTATCTAATGTTTTGGCGACAAACACTCCTTCCTTCGCAAGTATTATCTTCCAGACAAAATATGGAACGTATTTCCATATACCCTACCATTTTTCTTAATGCGATAAGTTCTTCAAAAATTAATATTAGATATTTCTTGTATATTATTTATATCCATTACACTATACATTTCTGTATCAATGACATCCACCTCTAATCTTACTGGTAACAAAAGAGTATGATATAATAAGTAGGATTATGACTCAATAAAACAACTCTTGTTTCCTCTAACACAATGAAAGATAATGATAACTTCACCACAACAGTGAGAAAGCTTCTTTTATTATTATGAGGTTAGTGACACTATCGTCTACTACTAAGTTGCCCGACACAAAAGCAATTTAATTACATTTACCATTATATACTTAAATATTGGTGGATAAGGTACTGTCTTTCTAGCCTTTCATATAAAGAAAAAGTAACGACAAGAAAAATTTCTTAGAAAGTAAATTAAATTAAAACAAATTCAAGTATATTTGCTATCAATGAGGTTATATTTTATAGTTTGTTAGGAATGTTAATTATCCATTAATATTTTCTTATTAATTAACTTGATTTTCTTAAATGTGAAGTATTTATCGTCATTTCCACGGGCTTGGAAAATTTTCAGAATCCCTCATGTGTTTAAAAAAGGTGTTAACACATTTGGTACGTAGACTTCCGCGGTCGTGGTCCATGCTATCTGCTTCTGGGTTTCCGGGCTGGAACCGCGTCACTAGTATATCTGCCGACGTTTCGTACCCATTTGTATGGGACATCTTCAGGGCTGAACTACTGCACTGAAACTGAGAGTTTCAGTGCAGTAACTGAAACTGAGAGTTTTAGTGCAGTAGTAGCACGATAGCAGCAGATAGCACGGTGTTAACACATTTTTAAGTCCGTCTTCTATAAAATCATCTTATTTAAATGTTTTTCCTTCATTTCTTCGTCACGTGAAGAAGAAACCCTCTACTCTAACAAATTTACGCTGCATAACCCAGGATATAGCTGAAATGTTAGAAGAAGGTTACGTGGACGTTATTTATATGGACTTCGATACCATTGTATACGTCTTACTTTTGCAAAAGCTGTTATCCTTTGCGTTTAGCAATTGTCGTAGGTCATACTTGTTAGATAGGGAAAACTATTCACTTACAATGGATATAAACCTATTCGACACCTAGAATCTTCAGGACTCGAATCTTGGTTCATTTTGATGTAATTTATTTATTAATGACCTACTAACATCATTGAATGTAATGTATTGGCTTACGCGGATGAGTTAAAATATATCATAACATTAAGAATACAGCTGACAGGGTTTTTACAGAAGAACTAAAATAGTATCCACAGTTGGCTTCTCGTTAAAGAAATTAATTAAAAAATATGTAATTCCTGCATTATAACATTTACAAGAAGATTACTTGTTTAGATTCCTTTTACACATTCTGTCTCAGAGAAAGCCCAACTTTTTTCAAATAAAAACAAAAGCCTACTGTTTTGGTAAAATTAAATTATCTTTTGACACTTGGATCATATTAAAAACATCACTTCTCATCGCCAATTACAATAGAATACCTGAAGTTTTCGCCCTTCTTCGAGTCTTTAATCATGTCTGCACAATATTGAATTTGGAGCAATTTTTGATTATCAGTTAGTTTGTGTGGTACAAACCTTGCACAAATCTTTCTCAGTCCACAATGCTGTGTCAAAACGCGATAAATTGAATCTTTGGAAATATTATATTTAATACCATTTCCACGTATTGCAATGAGGATTTCGGCTCATTTCTGATAAATTCATGCACAAGTTCAATGTTACTTTCTGTATCCACAAATTGTTTTGCACCAAGATGTTTGTTATCATTTATGTTTGTACGACCAACTTTAAATCGTTTATATTACTCATACACACTCATACGTGATAAACACGCATCAACATACACTTGTTTCATCAAATTAAACGTTTCAGTAAACGATTTACCGAGTTTAAAACAGAACTTGATATTTGCTTATTATTCAAAATTCATTTTTCAACTAATGCTAAATGCATACTATTACTGCGCAATTTCTAATGATGCAAATATCATGATATTTTGATATAACATTGGCGAAAGATCTACCCTATCGACGCATATTTTTTTGATAGATGGCACTACTAAGAGTTAGTATTTTAAAAAAGTTCCAATGATCTAATTGAAGAAAGGAATTCTGTGAAAGGTCTCAGGATAACATTCGATAGCATGTTGACTTTCAATGAACATTTATCTAGCATTCTGGATTAGCGATTAGGTCCTTGGATTTCATCATTAGAATGTCTAACAATTTTACAAATATTAGCAAAATTAAATCCCTTTATTTCACATACATATTGGAGTAATCGATCTGTAAGCTAAATAAAATTGAACGCATCCAGGCATACAGAGGAAATTTTTGAAATACAGTAGTAAAAAGCCTAGTTTCTTCGTCACCTATTTTGTTAATATAATGAAATACTCCATTCTTAAATTTCTAGAGCATCTAGCGTCATTAAAAAACACGTGGTAACAACTGCTCATCGGTTAGAGTTAACAGATGGCGCTACTTCATTTTTTCATGTATCTATCTTTATGCTACGTCATACGATAACTGACAATTCTAACTTAGTTTTGGAAAAAAAATTGAGCGATTACAAAAAATTGAAAATAGAAGATCAATACTATATTGTTATCGTATTTTATACTTTAACTTCCGTAAAGGAAAGAACAAACTTCAAACTTGTTACGCTAAGTTTGACAGTGCTTTACAAGAACGGCAGTGCCAAAGGTAGTTCAAAAAATTCCATAATTTTAATTTTAACAATGTTACTCGATCAAGGAAGCCCGACAAGGTTAATGACAACAACATTAAGGTGTTGATCGAGTCAAATTCCCAGCACATGACACGAAAAATTACAGAAAATTATATAAAGAGGCTAGCCCGATATTTGTATTCCTCGCGAATTCAAAGGACACACTTTGACCGTCCGTCAAAAATTATTATCTTGGATGAGATATATTGTCAAACCCTTCATACTCGCTAGACTCTATGTCTTTAGATGCCCACTTGTTTCATTCTCTTCAAAACTCCTTGCATGGTGTAACATTCGACTCAGATGAGACTGTGAACCAGCCACCTTGTAAATTTTTTCGCAGATAAAGATAGTAAATCACTTGAAGATGGTAAAAAGTTGTCGAAGAAAACGGGTAATATATAATTGTCTAATCCCTTTTTGTTTCCAGGTTTCCGCGCAATACGTACACAGCACAAATTTTATCACAAGCCTGCGCAGCGTTCTTCCCCTTATCATAATAATATTGAAATACGTATACATTTTCCAGAATACGAAAATTAATGTGGCAAGTGGTTATATATCAACCTTCAGTGATTGAACCCTTTTTTAGTTTTAATAAATGAAAAACAGAAGAAATGACTCTTCCGCGACCCAATATAGCATTTTAGCATGGATTGTTGAGTGTTGACGTCTAGAAGAAATATGAAATTTGTTAATTGTCAAATGTTTATATTGCTTTATCAAGATATAAAAGCCTAAAAATCTCCTGCAAGTCATTCATTTCATATATTTACATTTCATGTTGCAATGAGTGGAACAAATTTAAAGTTTACAACTTTAAATTTGTTCTGATATGAATTATCGTTTCGTTTAAATAATACACATCCAGATACCAACATTCGGCAATCGAATCTTATCCCACATAATACATCAATTATAAAATTAAACATTACATGTTTTTTATGCACAGAATACATATTCATAAATTATTACTCGTACATTTCATATCAGGCTATTATCTTACTAGAAAAACATATCAGATAAGGCGCAAATAACAATAATATATTTCAATAATGATCAGAGATACTGTGTGCTTACAATTTATATGTATATATATATATATATATTTAATGTGCATTTATTTTTAAAAATGATGTCATTTCTATTAATGTAATTGTCGTTGATATATATACAAAGATATACATATTTATACGGGGTAATATTGACAAGCAAATCGTGTACATATCTATATGCTATATAATATTTTATCCGACGTAGTTAACCTCAATTTTAAATAACAGGTCTTTCATTAAACGCTTCCTATCTTTAAATTTAAATAAAACAAAGTGCGTGTGACATATCAGCCAAACTTTTTATTCGTTTGAAAGACCTGTCGATGCCATTATGTATGGAATACAACATCTGGCAAATGACCGCCGCGGCTTCGTTGAGTGGCGCGCATCCGAAATATCCAATTTTCCATGACTCTGGTGCAAAAATCAGGTTGAATTTGACCGATGGTATGGGTTACGTTGGCTTTGCGGGTCGCTGTGGTTTGTGGCTTATTCGCATAGACCTGCGACTTAAGAAAACCCACAAGAAAAAGTCTAACGGGGTCGAATCGCACGATCTCGGTTGCCAGTTCACATCACCTCCACGTGAGATGGCCATGCCCTCAAATCGCTCGTGCATGGGCTGTGTGGCACGTAGCGCAGTCCTGTTGAAACCACATGTTGTTGGTGCCAATATCATCCAATTCAGCTGAAAAGAACTTGGTAATCATCGACCTATAGCGCTCGCCGTTGACGATGATGGCTTAGCCAACGTCGTTCTCAAAGAAATATGGACCGATGACGCCGCTTGCCCAAAATTCACACCAAACAGTGACTTTTTCGTGATGCATTGGACGCTCTTGGATCTCATGTGGATTGGGATCGTCCCAAAATCGATAATTTTATTTGTTGACGTACCCATTCATCCAGAAAGGGGCCTCATCGCTGAAGGTGATTTTTTGATGAAAATTAGGGTCAGTTTCCAACTGCTCCAAGGCCCATTCAGCGAACACACGTCGTTATCTATGGTCGTTTACCTTCAGCTCCTAGGTCAGTTGATTTTTGCATGAGTGCAGGCCTAAGTCACGACGCATAATTCGCCAAGTTGTGGTCTGCGAAAGGCCGAGTTCTTGTTAGTTCATTGTTTACTGCACCAGTGGACTCAAATTTATTCACCACACTGCGAATAGTCCTCTCGGTAGAATAATTATGGCGATCGTAAAATGGGCGAAACGCGTGGAACGTTGCCCGAACAGAACGCCTATTTTGATAAAACAATTTTACCATTTGCACGTGTTGTTGAACGCTATATCCATCCATGATGATATGGCAAGATAAACTGAATAAATGACGGTTAATTCGACAGATGTAACTTCAACAATATGGCAGCTACCAACTGTCAAAGTTCAGAAGTCCCTATTGGAAGACCCGTTGTATTTTTGTAACAACAATGGAAAAATTTTTCAAAGAAGGGCACATCCAGTAACCCAACTTTAAATTGACTTGCCTCAATTTAATACAAACTTTTTATATTTACAGGATGATGTACGTTTAATGTTACACAAAAGTGAAATGAAAAATATGTTAATAATAATAATAATAATAATAATAGTAATAATCACTTTATTGTCCAACAGTAATCATTTATAGATCATAAATGCAAATATACTTGAGGTATAAAAATAATGCCTAATATAAAAATATCATTATAAAAACAAAAATGCAATTGATCAAATATTTTAAACGAAAATAATAAAAATAAAAGTAGCAATTAGAAAGGAAAACTATTTAATGAATAAACATTGCCTCCATCTCTCGTACAACAAAAGAATGTATTGAACGACAAAGCGAGAGCGCATCTATCTCGCTGGTCGAGAACAAAGTTCCCAGAGCGTGTGTAGACAGACGCTTGCTGCCTCGGCAATTTGCCGCATAAATAAATGTTAAAAGGAATCATTCAAATGTTATATTTGAATGATTCCTTTTAACAGTCGAAAACTAGTTAAAAGAATAAATTTAATTGATTAATTGAATTAAAGAATATGTCACTATAAATTAATCCATCATCATTATAGGAAGCAAAGATTTAAATATGAAACATGATTTTTATATAAACGACTGGTTAACTGACTTATATAATACATACTTTGCATACCATAACATACTTTACATAATTTCTATATTATATAAAGGAAAAGTATTTATACAGAACAATCTTACAATTGTGAAGCTTATACTTCACCACAAACTTATGGATAGATATTGTCATATTCCGATTAACGTACTTTATTTTGCAAATATCCAAAACATGCTCAAAAATATAATTCTCTTTTTATGCTATGAACAAAATTTTTCTAAAGATGGACAATTTTTATTTTTCTATATGATATATAAGTTGGCAATATTTATATTGCAAACGAAATCACTTTTGCTAGATAAAGTAATTACAGTCAATATTACGTAGGAGTGCCTTCAAATATTTAAATTTTAGTAATATACGCCGACATGCACAGCAGGAATGGCTCTACAGTTAGAAATACAACAATTACGTCATTTTATAAAAATAACTGTTATGTAAGGATTATCATCGACGATTTGCTGTATTTTATATCACCAAGAAATTCTTCTATTCAGGATATTATTATGCTTATACAGTTAGTTAATCGACTAGGGAGGTGATAATGTTCATTTAATTAGGAATTTTTCACATTAATTGATCAACAATGTAGACCATTAATTAAAAGAATCACATTGGACTTTTATATAAAATTAAAACATATGTCTTTTATATCTTTTTCCTCGGCATATCGTAGAGCTCAAGGCGATAAAACTGCCGGAAAATACATATCTATGTAGCTACGTCAGAAGCAAGTAAAATTTACAACATGAGACTAAATTATTCATTAGAATGATCATTAAAATGCGTGCTTTAGAAGGAAATTGTGTAGAATACCGATTAATTATTAATATGAATGTATTACACATAGATGCAAATATAATTTCATATATTTTTTATAAATAATTCGTTCATTTCATAGAAAATTTATGTATAATTTTCGCATATTATTTAATTTCAAAGAAACTCAATCTTTAATAAATTCAAGTAGAAAAATCTAGAAATTATAAGTAAGTTACCAGGCAATGTTTTTCCTAATCAATTATATATACGAGTGAGGAAAAGAACTCAAAAATATCGAAAATACTTCTTTCTTGAGACAATACCATAAAGTACTGACATAGTTGGATAAGTGGATTAAAACACTGTATCCAGCGTTGAATTAGAATTTTTGAAAATAATTGGAACAAAATGTCTAACATTCAATTGGAACTTATGAAATACGATGTACGTAAGCTGCAGAAGCGCAACAGCGTAAATGGCAAATGGGGGAAACGCAAGAAAGTCAGCGTTCGCTAATTCAATAAAGTCTTTATCGCGAATTTTACGAACTTGACATACGATGATGTCAAAATAGTGTGCAGAACTCGAACAAAGGAGAATGTCGTTGACATGAAACACATACTCGGATAAAAGAACTATCGTACCTTCGAAATTTATGTTTGGTTTGACCACCATATTTCTAGCTTGCAATTTACCATTCACTTTACTCATTCAACTACCGTTTCAGGGCATCGGAAATAAATATCATCCTACTCTATCATTACCAAGTCGGAAAATGTCGAAAAGAAAAAAACAAATAACTCTGGTTTAGGTGTGGACGAGACTACGAATATTAAAAAGCGTTCTATTATTCACAAGATAATGCACGCACTGGACCCCCTTTAATCGTCTTGTCCTTTATTACTAGCTAGTAGAAGAGTAAATAATTACGAAGCTAATGCTAGAAACATTAGAGAAATTACAAGTTTCAACAAACCAAATAGTAATATTTGTTAGTGAAAGTTCCAGTACAGTGTATTTTGTAGGCTATGCTCTTAAGGAAGTGTATGATAATTTGCTGCATGTTACTCGTAAAATTTATGTTTACCTCTTATGGGAGAAACTATTCGGCAATGTTATAGAGAGGTGGATGCTTTGATTGCAAATACAAAGGCAGTGTTCTACAAGTCCCCTAAACTCGTGAATTTCACGACTACAGCCGATTCTTACACGTTGGCGAAATATTTTAAGTAAAGACCACAATTTCTTCTTTAAAAGAACAGATTTCCAACAAACGGAATCAAAAAACTTAGTACAAGCCGTTTAAATACTCAAAAGTACATTTACGAAGTTCTGGAATTATCAGATTTACGATACATCCAAGTAAACTAAGTAATGTTACATTCTAGCAACACCATGCCCATCGTCATGTTGTAGCTGTTTCATTACGAGTTCTGCAAGAGGCCAACATCGATATTCTCAATAGGCCTGCGCGATCGCCAGACCTATTTATTATCCTTAGAATATGTCTGGGATATGATAGATCGAAGAGTGAATAGTAGTACCGAGGAAGTGTCTCTAGCCGGGAAGTTAAACAGAAAATATATATTGCATTAAATTAGAAAACCAGCCCTTATCAGTTCTGAGAGCTGTATTGACCGTCATGGAAGTTTAATCCTATGTAATTAGTAGTCAAAATATTTAATAATCATATATCATTAACTTTCTACTGTGTATTAATCTTTTGATGAGAAAATATTTGTTTAGGGACTAGATTAACTGTAACAGATAATATCCAGTCTTGTGAATATCTTTTATTGGAGAATTCTGTACTTCCTAACGTTAATGAAAAAAAATTTTTGCACAATATTAGGTGGTTAGTACACGTCCCAACAGTATGATTTTACTGGATTTGGTATAATTTGTCTGTACATATTTCACCAAAAATAAGTTACGTGTATACTCAGCTGTTTTAATCATTACAAAAATTATTTACATAATTTATTTATAATGACACAACATTATCACATGCAAAAGTGCAAATTAGAAATTGTTACTTCTCTGATAAATAAAATTTCACGTAAGAATGATCACGATCTTTCTAAACTGTCAATTAGTAAGTTTAAAATCTAGAAACCTTGGAACTATCAAGGATTTTAAACAGACGCATTATACTTTTTAAATAATATATTTATTTATCTGCTCTTGCATGTGCAAATAATAATTTTCTCTTGAAAACAAGCACTCGCCTATATTATTTATTACACGCGTTCTAATCAAGAATAATACCAAAACCTCATGCATTCTTCTCGTATAACTATTATTAGCGAAATGAAATCGCGTATTTATTTATATTATGTATTCGCTCATATATTTCGAAGCGATGCTAGTAAGTGGGGAGAAAAACTCTGCTACGGATCGAATGGCTGGCCGCCTCGAATGCCTTGTCCGAACGTATACGTATTAAATAAAAAGTATTCACACGGACTCCCGCATATCAGTGGTATGAGTTGCAAGGGAAGAGTATACAATATAGTCGCGTTGATTTAGCGCGCTGTTTTTCGCGTGTTTTAATCGCGGTGTTTTTGTTTTACCGTTCACGAAAAAAGTGTAACAGAAAATGTATGTACTATTGTGACAATTAATTGCTTTGTGATGAATGAGAAGAATGAGAAATCGCATGAAAAAACGGTAGCGTTTAGGACTTTCCTTTAGAAAAGGTAATTTGTTTCATTACAGCTTATATATCTTTATAATTCTCATCATTAACGCTTTTAATTTTTTAATTTGCCAATGCGATATGAAAAATAAACTACTTATTCTTCATATTTTTCTATTCTAAATATCGTAATAAATTTTTTATCTGATTCGTCTTTTTTAATTTTTTTTAATTACTTGTATTAAATATTTACAATTACCTACAACATAATCTATTTTCATTTTCTCTATTTAAACGTATTGTAATAGCTAAAAATCGCTTTGTTGATGAATGCAGAACTTTACACACCTATAGAATAAATTCTTTCTAACTGATAAAATACCAACAGTTTCTTTAACAGTTGCAAAGATACTCTTTTTGTATTTTTAATACTGAAAACTTCAAGTCTATACTTGCATTATTTTTTGTTGTTTATTTTTTGCTTTAAATTGATATTTCCGTTTACTCCTAGAAATCTTCCTAATACATTTCGCAGGACCGTAGATATATATTTATTAATATACACACATACATGTACAGAGAGGTGTTCATAATAATTATATGCACAAGAAATTTTTATTAAAATACATTAGCAAGATTTTCTTTTATAGCGATGGAAGAAACCTCAATAGTTGTTAACCGATACATATGTCTCTTTAAATATAAACATTTTTTAAACATAGTAGTATATCGTTTGCTTCTTGTTTTTATTATTATTTCGTCAGTAGTAGGTTATATGATTATTATTTATTTCATTCGCTCTTTATTAATTAGATTTTTCCGATATTAATTAATTATAAAATTTCAAATTCAATTTAAGGTAACCTACATACAAATATTATATTGTATCCATATATGTATAGTCTGTGTAATGTACTAAGAAACGCAGGCTAATATTTCTACCAGTAGTTATACGTTAATATTTACTATGGCGTCTAGTTTATATTATTTTTAAGAATAACCTCAGTGATTTCCCATACTTGCGGCCAAATTTTCCACATAATTCGTAGTTAATGAGCGGGCGCCATATTTTCTTTATTTTGCGAGATAATTGAAAAATTTTATATACACGTTTCCCGTAAAATCTCTACCTTATGAGAGCCTAAATATTTTCGATTGAACTGATATCCTAGGTCTGTAAAGGTCAATCCATTGATGCAATATCATTTGCAGCCTTTCACTCCTTACACAGTTTGCTTCGATGTTTTGAATCGTAGTCGTCTTGTAGAATCCAATCTACATACCATTACCGATCTTTGAAGTACTTTTTTGGTACAATATGCCATTCATTTCGGGTTAAAAACACCGGTAAACACGCACACAATTCTGAAATTTCACTTACTAAAGCAACCCCAGACATGAACTTTCACAGGATGTTTCACAATGCGCATAATACGTTCTTTGTTCTTTGAGCATAACTTTCTTTAAGGTAATCAGGCCCAGAAAGATAATTCATCTATAAACACAACGTCGAACTAGCTGGAAATTTCTTGTGTCCAGAATCACGCACGTCTACCAATTCTTATCATAATATATCGGAGATTTAAACTAAAATTTCAATCTGTTACCAATTATTTTATGTTATCCTTTCTTTAATTAGTAACTTTACAGTACCACGAAAGAGTTTCAACTGCAGGTAGTAATATTCTGGAAATATAAATGCACTTTGCAAATTATACGTCGTAAGAGCGTCTGCTTTATACTATTCAATTATCTACTTAAAATTAGAAATTGAACTTGGACTCATACGAATAAAAGAAACATAAACCTATTTAAGAATAAACATGAATATAAATCAAATAATTTTAATTGACGCTCAAAGAATATTTGTGTAAAAGCAAATTCTATGTGATTTTTCCAAAACCCTGATTACAATTGTCCATCAGACCAAAGGAAGCTTTTATTCATTATACTGTCTAGAGCTAGTGAAATATTCATATTTTTTATAGAAAATTAAAAAATAAGTAAGTCTGAAGAACCCAAAAACGCAAAGTAAATGTTCGAATAAAAGAAACAATTTTAAAATATTGTATAAAAATTAAATTTAAATTTAAAAAATAATTTAATTTTCCTGGACTATTTAATAACAATTCGAATGAAAATATCATAATTTTACATAACCAAAATTCCTTCTTTTTAGAATTCTTCGCCTCATATACTGCTTCCACATCATGTTGATTCGTTGTGCCTCTGACCTTTGACAAATTAAAGCTTTTACATAAAAATTCCAAGAACATGTTAATGTGTAATATATGTAAAGTGCTATTGTTATAAATTATTTATTTTTAACTCTAAAAATTGTTTGTTCAAATACAATAATGGATACAATAATATATTGTATTATATACATATTCGGCATAATTGAAAAGTTATTTTAAGATACTGACACATCTTCTAATGTATTTTGTACAATGATTTAAATTGAAATCATAGTATACAGAATGATTGATCGAAACCGTTCGTTAAACATATTGGGAGTTCTGCTCTATTCTTTTTTTCTGAAAATTTTATGGTAAACATAAGGGCTCATGTTCTATTCAAAAAAATATTTTCGTAGTAACTATTTTCTAGTTAAACCGGAAGTCTCTACAGACTTGTTTAGTTATATGAAAGAATTTACATTTTATTGCATATTTTGCATATTTTATTATTCTAGGAAGACCTTTTTCTATACCTAAATTCAACAATTTTAAAGATATTTGAATTTTTTGAAAATATTTTGTATTATATCATTATTATTATTTGCCGTAGCTATTTTGGCATCGCAAATGATAATATTGCAGCATAAATAGAAGACTTCCCGATGTTTCTATTTTTGACAAATCCTCTACAGGGTGTTTATAAAGTAGTTCCCAGGAGGTGTAACTTTAAACCACCACCTTTTTTTTTCAAATACATGCCCAATATTTTTTTAGTATTCTAATGCAGAATTTACGTCTACATTAACACTTAATACAATTCCCTATACCTATCTTCTATCCTTTTCGTGTTTTTTGTTGATTTTAATAAAACGAGGCGCAAATCGCAATGGTCGTTGATAGGTAGCTATGGAAATGACAAGTAATGTCTGAATTACTTAGAGCCAGATGCATAATATCCTACCATAAAACCGTAAATAAATAAGGTAATCAATCGCTACAATTTAAAACATATTTTATTTAACAGAGATTACGGAGCTACAAGATTACTGATAAAAGTTGACGTGTGGTAAATGATAGAAATTGTCATTCTATTTGTTCGGTAAATTTTACAGTAATCTTTAAAATTTTAAAGACTGTCTTGAATCAAAAGTAAATTAAAATATTTGAAAAATTAATTCTATTCTTACTCTATCTATTCACACTAAATACAAGAGATACTTAAAATAAATAAAAAGGAAGGCTTGAACTTAAATTCTTTGGATTCTTTTCTATAAAAATAATTCAATAATTGTCGTAAGAGAAATCGTTCTTGAAACAAAATTATGGACCCGAATATCCGTGATACGGCTACTTAAATTTTAATACAATTTTCCTCATTTAAGTAAATCCAAATAAAAGGTTCCATGAATATATTTATATTCGAATCAGAAGTCCAGTTTAGCTGAACATTATGTTAACTTTTATAGTTTAAGTAAAACGAGAATTTTAGTAGAGCTCTATTTTGGGGGTTCAGTAATATAAGGTTTAATACCTTTGCACAACGACAGAGACATTTACATAAAATTTATATTTTAAAACCATGTTTATGATTCGTAGATAATGGAATTAATAGTTAGTACTTGACTTAGCCTGTCGAAATTAACTTTGTAGATGTCTAAATATTAAAAATGGTTCATTTAGACTAAAAAAGAATGTATTAAAATTTAAATAATGGTTTTGTTGATCGCGTCAGAACTCATGAAGAAGTATGTAATTTATTTAACAATTTGCATCAAGATAGTAATACTAACTGTCGTTGGTAAAACTTTGGGAAGCTATATCTGAACCGGATATATTGCAACCAAAGGTCGCAACTAATGAGATTATTGTTCAAGATATTGCTGTAACATTAGAAGAATTGCCATAAACTCCTACATCATTCGTACTGCCGATCAATAGTTGGCTAATATTTTCAGGAAAACAGTATTATTGATCCATTTTTTATACATGTACACCAACTGGACAGAAATATTTAGACTTTTTACATAACCAAATTGTCCCTAGTATTAAGGAAGATGGAAAATTACGTGCAAGTGTTTGTTTCGAACACAACCGGGCACCCACTCGCTATGCATGTTCGAAGTTTTTTGAATGAAATATTCCAAAATTTATATCGTAATTGTACAATTAATTCATGAGAAGGCATTGGAAAATGTCATTCGAGAATTTGTTCATAGACATTCCGCCTGGAAGTGAGCAGTTATCATTTCGCAAATTTAATCAACTGATTTTGCTTTTGTTTTTATTTTTTGTCTTATTTTTTTATTGTCAATAAAATGTGCTTTATTAAATTTAATTAAATATCTCTGCCTTTATTAAACAAAAGGGTGCTAAACCTTATTATTACTGAACTGCCAAAGCCGAGCTCTACAAAAATTCTCAAAAATATACAGGTGTTTTATTTAAAATGAGTCTGGATCAAATGCAGATATGCTCATCGAATCCCCTGTTTGAATCTACTTAAATTTGGATATTTTTAATCTAAGTAGCTGTCTCTTGTATAACTTCGTATCCATAGAAAGTATACGTTAATGTATAAAAAATAAACGTTATCAATTAACGTAGATTTTCTAGTGCAGAATCAGTATTCGAGGAGCATAAGTGATATCTTAAGATAAGCTAATACCGAACTAATACACGACAAGGTATTATAACGCAAAAGATATTATTAAATTCGGCAATCCTTTAACTGGATTTCATTATAATTTTTAGAATGTAATAAATCGAAAAGTGACAAAGACTATATCCTGTGTCCTTGTTGAAAGCTTGAAGTGAAATAAATTCACTTACAATTTTTTATGAAAGTGTACTATGCTATCTATTAATTATTAACTGGTTTTTTAATATTGAATGGCATGAAAAGAACGTGTCTCAGTGGACAACATCTCTATGTATGAATTTTGTTTAATTTGTTTGAAATGTACATTCTTTCGCCGTGGTGCGTCTGTCTATAATACGCTCTGGAAACTTTGTTGCCGACATGCGGGATAGACGCGTTCTCGCTTTGTCGTTCAATACATTTTTGTGTTGGACGAGAGGGAGGCAATGATTATTCATTATTCATTGTTTTAAATGTACTAATTTTTGTATATAATAGGGTGCACCAACCTTACCTGATTACTAATTTACGTACAATTAACTAATGCATAACTTATTTACTATGCCAAATCCAATGGTGTGTTTCAATTTAGTCTATATGATATTGACTAAAATGAAAGACACCTTCAGATAGGTAATATAGCCTATAACACCACCTACCGTAGGTGTTTCAAGGTCGTTATAGATCTTCCGACTTGTAACAAAATAGTGAGCATCTATTATGGCACGTAATATTTTGGGACTGTCTGACTTTCGATGAATGCAATGTTTGATTGATAAGATTATTTCAATTATGCTAATATTACATCTCTAGATGTCCAACAATCGTTCTCTGCATAAAATAGCATGTGATTAACTATTGCTTACGGTGTCTTCTCATGGTCAGAGCTAAATATCAATACAACCATAGTTAATTTAGAATGTAACCAAAATCAATTCTTCCTTTACAATGTCTTCATTTATTTGGTTTTTCCAACTTTTATTTCACGAAAATGTTTTATGTGCTCGCTACGTATTTAAGTATCACGCAAGAAAGAGAAAGACAATTCAATAGCTATATGCTTTCAAGTGCGTAAATAAATCCGATCGCTAATGGTAACTAAATATTCAAACATAGACCTTGTAAAAAATTAAACAACTAAAGAATGTTATGTCTTTTTATAAGTAAATATGTTTCCTCTTGTTTACGCATTTCACCTTTTTTGTATTACATTCCAAGTTTGCTCCGCTGTAAACAAATACACGACAACTTGTTGATTATTATTATTTTTCTAATAGTCACATATACACTGCTACTATTATTATTATGTATTAATACTTCAATAAATATTATTTGCGTACATATACGTGTGTCCTTCTTTCTGTCTTCCTCTAAAAAAAATATTTGGATAGTAACTAGATGATTAATATGATTATAAATATTTTTTAATTTAATTCGGCGCTAAGAAAGTCAACACGCGATAATAGAATATACTAGATTGGGAATATTTTTATTTGATATTATTCGTGTATCGCAAATTTCGAAATACTGCGAAATGAAGTTACAAAATCCATTATACAGATAACACTATAAATACTACACCATCTTCTAAATAGAAAACTTTACTTAATTAATCAAAGTCGAATACTTAAATTTTATATTTTTCTTGTCGATTTTTGTGATTTGTTTAAATCTATAATAATTTTTTCTACTTAATGTTTTTTTAGTCATGCTATGTTACACGTTATTACAATGTCTCTTAAAATAAACAATATGTGTTGATTTATTTATAAATTCCCCTCACATAATAGCAGAGTACAGAGAGTGCTCGAATTAAACTCGCTCGCGAACGAATTCAATTAGAGCGAGTTATATTTTCTATTGGGTTGGCAACTAAGTACTTTCGGTTGTGTAGTATAAAATAAAACACTTTCTTTAAACAAAGAATAGTTTTTAATCAATTATATATTTTCCATTTTGCTCAATGACCTCTTGCCATCTTTCTTTCAGCTGCATGATTCCGCGCTCATAAAATTTCTGGTCCTTATCAGCAAAAAACTGAACCAGGTACGAGTGAAGGTCATCGTCATTTGTGAAAGTTTTATCATTCAAAGAATTCTGCAAACTTCGAAATAAATGGTAATCAGATGGTGCTAGATCAGGGCTGTATGGGGGATGTGGCATCACTTCCCAGCCAAGCTCCAATAGTTTCCCACGAGTTGCCAAAGATGTGTGAGGCCTTGCATTATCTTGGTGGAAAACTACACCTTTCCGATTTGACAATTCTGGCCGTTTTTCTTTGAATGCTTCATCCAGTTTTATTAATTGTTGACAGTAAACATCAGAATTGATCGTTTGGTTCCTTGGAAGCAGCTAAAAAAACACAACACCTTTGTAATCCCACCAAACTGACATCATGATCTTTTTTGGATACAATTCAGCTTTCGATGTGGTTTGAGCTGGTTTATCGTGTTTGCTCCATGATCGTTTTCGAACTATGTTGCTGTACAGGACCCATTTTTCATCACCAGTGACGATTCTTTTTAAGAAAGGGTCGGTTTCATTTCGTCTAAGGTGCATATCGCAAAAGTTGATTCTTAGTGTTAAATGAATTTCTTTCAATTCGTGAGGTACCCAAATATCAAGCTTCTTAACTAGCCCAAGACATTTTAAATGTTTTTCAATTGTTGTGTGCGATACATGTAGCCTCTCTGCAACCTCTCGAACAGTTATATGACGATCTTCTTCAATTATGACTTTGATTTGGTCATCATCAACTTCAGTAGGGCGACCAGAACGTTGCTCATCTTTAAGGGAAAAATCTCCAGAACGGAATTTTTTATACCAATTCTGACACGTGCGCTCTGTTAAGCAATTAGCACCATAAACTTCACATATCTTTTTGTGAGCCGCAGCAGCTTTCTTTTCTTTATGGAAATAAAATAGTAAAATATGTCGAAAATGTTCGTTTCTGCACTGCATTTAAAATTAACCCACAACTAATAGCTTTAATAAAAATCACGCACTACTTGCTTCTGAAGTTACGTCAATGTGATTAGTATCACGCGACAAACGGTAAAACACAGCACTAACATACGTTATACAAAAAATAAAGCAACGCTCTCTATCAGTAAAAACCGAAAGTACTTAGTTGCCAACCCAATATATTAAAAAGAACTATTCTTACGAGTTGAGTTTGTGCTCGCGAGTTAAATAATGAAACGAACGAATTAAATAAAATTGTGCTCGAGAGCAGAATTTTTTCCTACTCTGCTCACGAATTGAATTTGTGCTCGCGAGTTTAATAATAAAACTCGCGAACACAAGCTTTAAAACGAACGAATTAAATAAAATTGTGCTCACGAGCAGAATTTTTTCTTACTCTGTATAATAGACCTAAATAACATGAAACGAACGCGGTGGTCATATGAACGAGATCGAATTCCATAGTTAAATGTAACATGTAACAGTTAAATGTAACACCTGAAATGAATTTCAGCTCAATATCGCAATTTTTTTGTATTTTATTTAAATTCAAATTGTTATGTTCTTATTGAAAAACCTGGTACATGATCGTATCACTCATTATATTTTCTGCACCTCATGATTGCGAAAAACATAGGAAGATATGATATATAAGATTCGGAGTGATACGATTCAATTGTTCATTTATTTAATATATTCATCTGTTATCTTAAACTGTAATTAAAGTAGCGAGTGACTTTTAAGTCAATTTTTAATTTGGCGACCCTGAGAAATTGACGTGCCTCATCAATTTATAATGTATGTATGTAGAATTGTTTGACCTTTGCCTTATGAAATGTTCGACATATTTGATTTAAAAATCAAATATATCAATATAAAATTGACAACTTAAGAAAAAAAAATATTCGGTACTTGTACAGGTTTGATATACATACATGTCTAACTGCATATACAGAAAATACTGTTGATCAATATAACCGAAATGAATTGTTACTAATATTAGCGATGCACTAATAGTAATAGAATCTATTATGCATGTATTTCATTATTTGGTTTCGTATGTTAAAATGAATGTGTTTGCTTTATGAATTAGCCACTAAATGCAAATTAAATGCTAATATGACCAAACAAAATTATTTTTTAAAGATCATTACCTACAAGGTTTACTTAATAATCATTAAACAAGAAGTAGTTCATTTTTTATGCGTTTTTCGTTGCCATGTTTTCCAGATTTGTCTCTATGTTTTCTAAATAATAATACCCGATATTATTGTAAAGAAAAACTTAATGTATTTGAAATATCATATATGCATGCATGTTGATATGCGAAGGAAATTACTCACATTTTTATTTGCATCTCCAAATTTAATTTAGTGCTATTTCTGATCATACTCTGAAAATATACCAGCATCATACATCAAAAATAATTTAATAATTTGGGTAAAAGGATAAAGAAAATATTTATTTGTGTTTGTATTGTTATTTTATAAATATTGGGTATGGGCAAGTGCTGCCGTTTTCATTTAATAAAGAAAATCTTGTTTTAATAACTTTTCATTTAAATTTTATTCTAAAATACAATTCTCTTCATTAGTTACGACCTTTTTCAAATAACCCTGATTCTATCGCTCATAAACCATCAAGGCGTATTGAGCAATTGTTGTCTTTGCGTAAGTTTTAAAAATGCAACAATATAAATCAGGTACGTACAATCTTTGACATGTTGTGGGCCAAACTTTAATGTGCAAATACGTTCGCGGGACGCATTTAAAAGTAGTGTTTATAATTTTTAGCAATAGATATCAGACATGAAATAATACGACGAATATCTCGCGGGCCGATTGTTGCCCACATATGATATAAATAATAGGAAGATGTTCTCAAAAAAAAAACAAACCCGGAACTCGTACCTGAAATCCTCTGTCGCCTAAAAATCTGATTATCATCTACCAGCTTTGCTTAAATTTCAAGAGTATTTTCCCACTAAAGTCAAAATGCTCAAATTTTAGCGTCACTACATATATAGAGCGACTTTAAAGCATTCGCACCTTTGGTTAGTAAAAAGGTAATAATTCATTCAAATATGTAGAAGAAATCCAAAATTTTATTAACGAGGAAGGATAATTACAGGAAAAATTACAAATTTATTGGGTACACCATATATATAAAAGTGTGAACATTAAGAATTTAAATAAGTTAATTTCAAAGTTGGAAAATTAACAAAATTTTTCACACAATTTAAAAATTAGTGAAAATGAAATGTAGATGCCAACAATAACTGATAAAATGGTTGTACTAAACTCAAGAAAAGATAACACACACCCTAAATGTTTAACTTTCTCTACAGTTCTACAGTTAAAAAAGGAAGAAGATGACTTGCAGATTCATCTGCAGCGTTACTGAATCCACTCCAACCTCAGTGTTTGGGACCAGCTATCACAAGTAGTTAAGATATATTTCTTCCCATTCGATCCTCCCTTTGTTTGAAATACAAAAACGTTTAAAGCGGATGATTTCGGTGACACAATCTTCTGAAAAATTTCTACTTTTTCACGCGACGATAAATAACTCATTGCCGACAAAAACTCCCCCATAAAATAAAGAGAAAAATCATTCGTTCATTTTAATTGTTAAATGCAAACTATTATGTTTCAACTTGAAATGTTAGTCGACAGTACAAGCACCGAGTTACTCTGCTACTCAGTTTCCAAGTGAGAAGTTAGTGTCGAATTTTACTCGTGAAAAAATGCGGAAGATCTCATGAAACCGCAGGTAGTTTAAAAACTAGAAACTGTGACAAATAACAATAATACAATCGCAGGGGGAAGTCATTAACCCGTTTACTTTGACAGCTGATGCGAAATAAACATTATCGCATAAATTGAAACTATAATTTACTAAATAAGGAAAAGAAAAGAACAAAATATTGAATTTGAAAAGAAATACTACTAGAATAATCATAACTTTAAAGCCGTAGTACGTAAAAATATAAGGGAATTGAAATTCGATAAGGTAAAGTTAGTACGTGGGATGTCTTTTAAGTTTTGCATAGTGGGACATCGAAGCCGCCACTAATAAAATGTCAGTACCAAAAATTAACCTCCATCTTTAGTTAACCTAAATCCAAAGTTTCAGTGCGATAAGTGTAGTGTTGTAGCTACAATGGTCAAAATTAGATGAAAAGTGGAATTAAAAAGAGAACATTTTCGCGAAATAATTTTTTATAATCTTCGAAGACAATTATCTCAATAAGAATGCCTTGCCAAATTGGTTTCTGTTTTCAGCAATGAAGCACCACGTCAGTCAACAATTTCTCGTCGATATAGAGAATTCAAACGTAGATAGATTAGTTTCAGCGACGATCCAAGAGCAGATTCACCAAAAACGGTAGTCACTCAATAAAACGTCATTATTTGGGAATTCAGAAACTTCAATTCAAAAGATTTTGCATAAAGAATTGTGTGTAAGAAAATTAATTTACCGTTGGATACCGCATCTGTTAACCGAAGAACAGAAAGCAGCTAGGGCGAATTGGTGTCAAAAAACTCTACATCGCTGAAACACCGGAAACTTTAAAAACGTGTACAACATTGTCAGTAGTGATGAATCTTGGATTTACTTATACGAGCCAGAAAATAATCGCCAGTCGCTCGTTTCGGTGTTCCAAAGTGGAGAAAAGCCGACAAAAGTCATCCGTTCTCCAAAAAGATGGTCGCGACATTTGTCTCGAAAGCAGGTTATGTAGGAACAATTACGCTACAAGATCAAAGAACTGTTAATGTCGATTGGTACACAACGATTTGTTCCCGCAAGATATCGCCGAGCTTCGAAAAACCAACCCCGAACGACCAATTGTCCTCCACCAAGAGAATGCAAGTTCGCACATAGCCCGCAAGACAATTGAATTTTAACCGCAACAAAACGTCGAATTATTGGACCATCATCCATACAATCCGGCCCCAACGATTTTTATCTTTCCGAAAATCAAGAACGGACTGCGTGGTCAAAGGTTCCAGTCCTCAGAAAGAGCAGTCAATGTCTTCAAAACGCAATTTTGATTGTACCAACAAACGAGTGCAACAACTATTTCCAGAGTTGGTTCGAGCACATGCAAGTGCATTAAACTTCGTGGAGAATACTTCGAAAAACAATAAAGTCTTTAAAAGCTATCTACTGTTTTATTCCAGTTTTATATGCAAAAGTTGAAAGATAACCAACCCCCGTATTAACAGTACTAAAATAAAGATACAATGTTGAGGTTAATCTGACAAATGAAACTTAATAGTCAAAACATATTGTTCTAGTACAGATAATGGGGATAAAAAAAGGGATGTAAAGAAGAATAAACACCATGGTATTAACAAGTACAAAGGATAGCGAAAGAAAATTAGACATATTAAGTTAAAGGAATTTATATTTACAGGCAAAAGAAAGAACAAACCATTAAAATTAAAAAATTAACAAATTGGAAAAAATAACGAAAATTGGACGTGAGTACTATTGCAAACGGCACAAATATTTATTCCAGAAGATCATTAAAAATTTAATAATATATCTGCGCACTTGAATTTCTAGTAAAATGTCCAATTATTTCTATTTTAATGACTCAGTTTCATATATAATTTTACTTGGGTTTATAACAAGTCCTTGCATTAGATCACCCCATAATCAAGCACTTAATTATTAAATAGTCGCATATTTTCACGCACGTTCAGGAACTTTTCCATTCTGTTTTCTTATACTCTCTAGAAATAAATTAAAAATGATGCAAACATCCGTTCGAATCAATTTATATTCAGTGGAAATGTTTTTCCGAGTAGTTTATTACTAGTAGTCTCTGCATTAATAGAATAATAACCTACGTCAACGATATTTATATTTAATGTCATCTATTTAATTACACATTAAGGACAAAATAAATTTTTCCTGGGAGCCTTCAATTAAAAAATTACAGTCTTTTAAAATTATATCTGCAAATATAAAAGAAAATCGTTTATGTTTATTCATCGCGTTTGGCATTGGCTTCAATAAAATGAAAAGACGTCAGATCATTTTTATGAAGATATTTTAATTCTATTAGCCGAATATTCACAACATACAGAAATACCCATTTTTTATCGTTATTTTAATGATTGCTAATAATCGACTAATGACTTACTTTATGATATTCTGCCATACGGTGAACGAAAAAAGCGATTCTCTTGATTTACAGGTGCCAGACCTGGTTCAACAATGACATAAGACAACGAAAGGGGATCTGATGTCATAGTAACGCTCGTAATTCACCAATGAAAACATGAACGTAACGAAACAACGGTTTATTTGTGTATTGTGTCACCACTAACTAGATACCTACGAAATGTTAAAGTCGTGCCGAGCAAATAGTATTCAATAGTAGAAGAGATTTTACGGACGGCCTACATTCACGATCAAAATTGATTTGTTCTATTAAAAGCGACTTCCTTTTTATTTTCATCAAATTTTTAATTTAAGTTTAATATTTAAATGGGTACATAAATTAATAGAATTGTTTATGACATTAGTAAGCATTTTAATTATGTATGCGTATCAAATATCGTGAGGTATTTACATCCCTAAATATAGTGTAACGGGATAATATGCTCCAAAACCTAAAAATATCAGATAATCTGAAGCTCTTCAATCTACTCTCGCCACTGCTCTTCATTAATAGTTTGTTGATTTGATCTTCCTGGAAGAACACGCATGTTATTACTAGATGAGGCATAGCTAAAGAATATCTGAAAATGAGTGTCGTAGCTTCTATCAAATACAAATATATCAAAACAAAATCAACATATAATTTTTCAAAGTTCTATGGTATTATGTGATCACAGAAAGTACGTTCCTTTAAAATTATGTTTAATACAGAAAATGAAACTGATGAAATACAGTGAATATCGTTTATACAGGCATCAAATGTAAAGATATCAGTTGTTAGGACGAAATTTTAAATCGCGACCAGAAGCAAAACTTTTTATACGCTCGTAACGACATCGGATATTTCGACGAAACTAATATGACAACAAAGAATTGCTTGAAATTAAGGTGAAATTATCTTTTACAGCAACGCATTTCTTTGCGTAGATAACGCGAAAATTCCGAATTGGTGAAGGAAATTGCCGAGTTAGGAAAAGCGAGGCAAAACGACTGGTTAAACGCAATGTGGTCGAATTTAATAACAAAATAGACAAAACAATCAAACTTAAAGGAGAAAAATGTGTTTGGGGTAAACTATCTAAGAAAGGTTGACTATTATTGTTGCAACAAGTATAAATGAATCGGAAAATGTAAAACTTGCGATTATTAGCAAGACTAAACAACTTCGATATTTAAAAATGTAAAAATTCGTTCGTATTCAAAAGGTAAGAATCTTTTGAATATGAAAATAACCCTAAAGCGTGGACGACATCAGCATTTTTTGAAAAAATAATTGCACGATGGGACAATAAACTTATTCAGTAACAAAGAAAATTCTATTATTTTTAGAAAACTATCCAACTCACTTAAATACTCAAAATTTAAAAACTATAAAACTTACTTTCCTTCTGCCAAATACCATTTCAGTTCTTCAACTAATAGACCAGGGTATGATAAAGACACTAAAAACCTCTTTCAGAAAACTTATGCAGTTTTTAAAAGACATTGACGAAAAAGGTGTTCACTGTTTGTCGTACCGAGCGACAGTAGCAGTAGTAGTAGTTGAGCCCTGAAGATGTGCCATACGAGTGGGTACAAACGTCGGCAGTTATACCAGTGACGCAGTTCTAGCCCGAAAGCCCAGAAACAGATAGAATTGAAGATTTGTTTGTTTTATAATATTTGAATATTGCTTTTGTTGTTTAAGATTCTTGTACTTATGTAAAAGTTTTCTTTTAACATAAATAAAATGTATTTTTCAATATACAATGCATGTATTAATATAGTTTTTGAATATAACGGCTTATGGTTATGACGACCGAATTTCATTGGTTCCTTCAACGCCGTTATAAACTATATTCACACTTCAATGTGATCCTAGTACAACGCTCACGCAATAATGTTTTCTTTTAACTAGTATTAGAAGTAAGATCCTCAGATCTCTCCAAAATAAATAAAATTTTGTGTAATTACGGAAAAATAACGGATCCAAGATTAAAACCGGAGTATACGCAAATATATGAGCGAATCGCTTTCTTAAACTTCAATCTTGGTCGGCTATTTTCAGTGATGGCTGCATTAACATTTCCTAAATTTAGACTGCTTTCTGCATCACAAGCCAATGTTTGTAAGGTTTATTAGCGCTAGCACGAGACCAGTCCACTGAAAATAACAATGAAATAGAGGCGATTAAAATTCGAATCGGCGGACGAAAGAGGGCCGTACTGGCGTGCGAGAACACTAGAAAGTACTGCTGTGCTGTGTTCAACCACGTGGCATTAATCTGCGACACTACAGGTTCGCATGTAAGAATTGCAAGATCCGGGTATGGTACGCTATGTTTTTAATTATTCTTGGATGATTGTCAAAAAGTCAAGCGCCGCAATTACGTCTGCCTTATTTGCAACAATCAATTTTTTCGCGCTATAAACACGTGTTAGTGTTACTTAAATTTTAGATATTTTGAAAATTCCTCTTTTGTATAAAATTTTCGTATTGTTTTGTTTAACGCGTGCTCGGAGCATATAAACTTAGATCTACAAACAATTATTTTTCTATCAGAATCGATATAAATCTAATTCTAATTTATTTTTCGGAAATATTTGCTGTTTTACAAAAATATATTCTTTACACAATTGTTCAAAATTATTTTATTTATTTCTTCAGGCATTATTACAAAAATTAATTACTTAAATTTTAAATGTATCGAAAAATTATTAAATTTTACGAATTAAGGTGATAGAGATAATTTATACAATTATTTGACATATTTATAGTCAAAACCACCAGATCGGATATCCTTTATTTCGTACGTGGAAAATATTTTAACAATTGTATTTCTTATGCAAACCCACCATGGGAAAAAGATATTAATAATATATTAATAGAAAGCTTGTTACGTTCAAGACATTTTGAGTGTATGGTATCGCAATAAGGGAATTATTAATAGCAAAATTAGGAAACAGTTTATTATACTGATGAGTAGTTAAACCGCGAAGCGATAACCTGTGAACGATATGACTTTCTCTAATCAAATACTTAATGAAAAATATTATTTCAGGGATATTCATGCTACACATAAGAATATAATAGTAATATTCTATTGTTTCATATAGTAAATACATATGTACCAGGTGTGCCGGAAAGTCATTATCGATTTTTTCGTAAAAAAATACATAATTTTCAAGAGAATGGAAAAATTTGTTTATTCAAAGTATTGATTCTACATATTTTGCCCATCTTTCAGGTAATTTATGGATGCCATCCCAAAAACTGTTTGTCTTTTGAGCAAAACCATTCATCGAGACATTTTCTAACTTCTTCGAAATTGACGAAGTGCTGCTCTGCAAGCGCGTGTCCTATTGATGCGAAAAGGTGATAGTCGGACGGAGCTAAGTCTGGAGTTAGCGGGTGCGATATTATGTCGCAACCAAATGCTTTCAACGCTTCCTTAACCGGTTTTGCTGTTTGAGACGGCGCGTTATCGTGCTGTAAAATGACTTTACCGTTTTTCTATCAATGTCTGGTTCAAAATGATTATCTGTTGTCGGTAACGGTCAGCATTAACTCTTTCACCAGGTTTCAACAGTTCGTAATACACCACGCATTGTCGCATTGTCTTGCGACCAAAACGATTTGGCCTTGAAGTCGATGTTCCGGCTTCGCCAGGTGATAACCATGCGCTTAAAGTTTTCGGAATAAATGCAGTTTTGATCACCCGTCACTATTCTATGCAGAAATGACTTCCAATCATACCTACGAAGCAGCATCTTACAGACGATTTTTCGATTTTCCATTTGTTATTCAATTGATGTGGCACCCATTTTACCGTCTTTCAGATTTTTCCCAATGCTCGTAATCGGTCGCTAAATAGATTTCTTGGGCAACATTTAACGCTTCTGCCAATTGTTTTTGAATTTGGGTTGGGTCTTCTTCCAATAACTCCTGCAGTTTCGCGTCTTGGAGCATTTTCGATCTACCAGGACGTTCTTTGTCTTGCACATAGAAATCACCACTTTTGAATTGTCGAAACAAAGTCCCACATGTTTTTATGGTTGGAGCATATTTTATATCTAGCGATAATAAAAATGTTATTAATCAAAGTATTGTGTAATCAAAATAGCATAAAATGACATATATGTCATTGAATACTTTCTGGTACACCTGGTATGTATACTATAGACGAAAACGTCAAAAACTTCTTAACCCTTCCAGAAACTGTGGTTATAATTTATGCAGGCACAAATGCTTTCCAAATATAAATGCAGCCTTTTTGACTGGTTAGGCAAAATAATTATGAAACTAGAAATAATTATTTTTTTTTACTTTTTTACTGCTCTGTTTTGTATCTAGCGATAATAAAAATGTTATTGATCAAGATATTGTGTAATCAAATTAAAATAAACTATAATTTTACTTAATTGACTTTTATTAATGTAGTTTAGTGTTGAATTTTTTTCTCAAAAAGAAACTAAAATTTTGCAAAGTACAGGATATCACTTCTAACAGCATCCAAAAAAATTAAATACTTCACTAGGTTACGAGGTTCTCAATTTAACAAGAAACATCGATTAATGAAAGTGATTTATCTTAAGCACATATATAACAATATAAGGTATCATTTTCCGTCTGCGAGAATCGATATGTAGGATATACACAGTCTGTCTCAATTGTGTCCCATTTTTAGTCGTTAATATGATGACTTTTATCTATGTTTATGTCTTCCATGATATTTTAATGAGTGCTGTTCAGTGTTTTTGTAGATTACGTCTCTTTCTTTTGTCGTGTGGTTATTATTTGTATTTTTCCTTCTTTCTTTCTTCTTTAAGTTTAATGGTGCATATTTGTTGTTTGTGTTAATACGATTGTTTTATGCATATCTTCTATTATCATTATTTTGCAAAATAACAGAATTCTTATGTAGATTAGATTAATGTTTAAGAAAATTCTGTTTTAACATATGTATATATTAATTTTACACAAAACAAATTTAATAAGTTGGTTATGCGTTATTATGTACAGAGATTTTTTCTGACTATATTGTAGATAAATACTAAATACGCAATAGTAAATTATGAGCAACTTCAACTTGTAAAGCAACAAGTATATTTATTACATAACAATCACTTACCTTCTTTATTTGCCCGACTCTGCGTATAATACGTAATTTGCTTCAGAGCGAGAAGAATTTGTATGTATTGTTCTCACTTTATAGTGAAATAAATGCCACTGATCAACAACATGTTGTTATATTTACAATATATCGTTTCAATAACCTCTTACTTATCTGGAATAAAAGTAGGCAACGCGGCGAATCGCACCGACCTCATCACCATCATCATCGCCGTCGTCAAATGACATCATCGTTATATATGTATAATACCATTTATTACCATTTTCTACTATTTATCTTTCGTATTGATTTTTAATTGGCATGAGTTGCAATAATCTGATCACATACCATTTCTTTTTTTACATCACTGCTTGCTGGCCAACAGTGGATCGCACAGTAACAACAATTTTTAGTATGTCATTAACACAAATTAATAAGTTAGCGATGTTCATTAATGAGGTATGAAGAGTGCATTAAGTAAATTTTAGAATCGCTTAACGTTTATTATCTAAAGTTGTACGTTGATTGTAAAAAAAATGTAATAAACTAAGACATTTTTTACGACTACCATTTGTGTTTGATTTCGTGAGAGTCTACAAACACCTTTAGTAATATGCGAAAAATATGTGGAATAAAGGCGAACAGTTTTAGTTGCCAATGATGGAAAAATATATTCAGTTTAGTTCAAATAGCTCACAATAATATGTTGAGAAAAGTTGTCTTTGTCTATTAAAATAATAATAGCGTTTTACAAATATTGCGAAAGTTGTATAAAGTGCAAATTAATTTGACTACGAGGAACGTTCTTTCAATATTCAAATACAATAAAATACAATAATTTTTTATTTTTTTTCGAAAATTTGGCTGCTTTATTTGTCGAACTGAAATCTACTCCTGCATACTATCTGCAACATGTGTGAAAAAAAAATAAATCATTGTGGGCTAAAATGGAATTATTGGTTATTTTCTTGATCGATTGCTTTGAATTTTTTGAAGTACCATTTAGAATTGGTGTGATCGTGACAAGTCCAGTGATACTACAGAAATTAGCAAAAATATTAGGATGTACAATTCTTTTGGATATTGATTATGCATGATGCAAATATCTAGTTTTTTTTGAGAGTATATGAACAAATTTAACTTAACTTGAGTATAACGGCTAAGTGATATTGATTTCTTTCAAACTAAAGTTGCTTGAATCTAGCTATTTTGCTCTATGATGCATACAATCATGATGTTTTAGTTAGTCACCATTGCCTTTGGAGGTTCTCCACGAATTTTTACATAGAAAATAAATTTCATTATACCACCATTTCAAAATATCTTTTAAACTTGAAGAAGAAACGAGTTCTTCAGGACAATGCACATTCGACTGCTTCAGTGGCAAAAAGTCATGAACTACAACTCGAACTGCTTACGCATCCAACTTATTTGCCAGCTTTTGCCCACTTGAACTTCCTTTCCCTTTTTTCCCAACCTGAAAATTTAATAATAACTAAAACTAACTCATACTTTGAGTCATTCGATAAAGTTTGTTTTTCTGACGAAATGAAAATACTAGAATGTCGATAGACCATATGTAATGATTTTCAATGAGAATACGTTGAAAAAAGGAATAATTTTTGGCCAAAATGTTCGTGTTTTCTTGTATAGAATCACTAGTTATTGACCCACCTACTATTTTCTAACAAGTTCTTTTTTTTGAGTGAACTATCTTCATAATATAATTGAAAATATATGAAAATAAAATATTGTCTTTTAGTTTTTAAAATATTTTGAACAATATTAAAAAATTCGCCGTTTTAGGAAGAATCCAAATTTCAAATCTCAATTTTTCAATTGTTTATAAACATTTTTCAGCTGTTGATGTTGTTCTTTCAACCAATTGTGAACGAATTGTATGCTTTTCTGTTGTAATAATATCCGTAAACGAAATATGAAAAGAGTAAGTATCAGCTTGTGTTACAGGTGCTACGAGGAGAACTAGAGAGGTTTTCTATTTAACAATGAAACAAACGAACTACGATTTTTTTGATAATTTTAGTTTAGTTTGTCCCTTGACCTCAACACACTTACACCACCTATACTGCAACGATATTATGCCATCAGGAAAAAATGATTTCTGTTGGTCTTCAAAGTAGGCATACTCCTCTTTCAATTGGTTATCGTCTGAAAAACGACATCCTCTGAGGTACTCTGTACAAATTTCTAAATAAGGAGAAGTCGAAAAGAATTAAATCTGGACTATATGGTGGATGATAGTTCAGCTCGCTCTTGCGGAGGATAGGTTGAGCTTTGGCTTCCTTGTAATCTCGGGCATTGTCATGAAGAAGAAAGACTTTTGACTTATGACTACTGTTATTGTAATACCATTTAGCATGTATTCCTGAGACGTCTTAAAAGACTGTGAGTCATTCTTTAATGGATTCACGATCCCACCGTTTTTGCCAGTATTTCATTTTAAAATATAATGAGGCCTCGTTCCCATGCCCTGCAATCAATCGCTCGTAAATAAATCTAGGGGAATTTTGTTCTTTTATCAAAAATTTGATGACATCACGATGTTCCAATTTCGCAAAACTCATTTATAACTTTATAAAAGCACAAAATAATAAGTGAATAGAAGTCAAATCTGACACATAAGTAGAAAATATTGTCACTATTGAACCGTCTCTAGACAACATACAATTAGTTCTATCTACCATGGAGTGAGGATTTTTTCCTAGCTCCCCTCATAGTATTAAAATAAGTGTTCAATAACTAAGGTCAGATGCAAACATTCCTTCTCCAAAACTATTTGTTTTTCAGGTGTATCCTCAATGATTATTTAGTTTAGTTGTTTAAAATTCCACTCAATTAGTAACACATAGATAAAAACTAATCGATTGGACAGGTTAATATTTATACTATCTCATATCTTTTCTGTTGTTAATAATGCTTTGCAACATTAGTAAGTAATTACATCATTATGCAAATAAGAAATGGGTCGTATTTCATAAACATTTATTTTATGAAGTCATCCGTGTGTTAAAGTAAAATTACATTCTCTTATATACAGTATCTGGGAAAGTAATAAAGACGAATAGCTCACACGTGGGAGTTTTATATTCCAATTAGTAAAAGGATACTAATATCGCTTCATATCGAAAGTATATTCGAGGTCATTTTGTCTTAAAAAATAACCCATTTTGAAAATTCACATGCATCTATTTTTAGAATATTACATGAGTTTCAAGAAAACATCTACTACACACCTAGTTATGCAACTTTTAAGTTCTTACAAATTCAAAAGTAGAATTTATGTTGTCTATTGCATTTATGTTTATAAATGCAAAAATAAAAATAAATGAATTAGTATAGTTTGCGCCAGAAGACTGCAAGCATGAATTTTACATGTAAGTGGAGTGTGCGTTTTGACTTTCAACGGTACAGATCGTGTACGGAATTTGTTTCGTGCGGGTTTTTGCCGTAGTTTTCGAAGTGCGACACTGTTTAATTATCTGCTGATATAAATACGTATACATAATACAAAAATTAATATAGAAAGGGGTTATATATCAACCCCAACTGATTAAATCATTACTTGGCTTAGTTCATCAGGATATACGTATATTTCTTTATCGGTCATCCAATTCTGGCGACTTCCATTCCATACCAGACTTTTTCTTTACTATTCTGATTATAGTCAAAGTTTGTGTTTGGTCCTGTATTCGTAAGAACCTATAAGGCATTTTTAACAAAGCGCACTGAAAAACTAGTTTTCTCTAATAAAAATTCATTGATAAACTCTTAAAACATGTTTGGATAAGATCCAATTTCTTTGTTCATTTGATTATAGATCATGAGCATTGTAACTGTCGAGCCATGGCGAGCCACTGACATGCCCTAGTTTGGCAAAATTGCAATCTGCTCTCGTCTAGTGAGACTTATATTTTTCTGTTACGTGGCAATGCATTCCACCATACAAATCGGACATAATGTCTTTAAATTTTCGGCAATAAATGTGTCATATCTATATTTTCTTAAGAACAACTTTCAATAAACTACTAAACCCTCATTATCAGAAGCATATCTAAATATCTATACGATTCCACGTATTTTCCGTGTATTCCATAAATAGCATAGTATCGTGTATTAAATTCTCAGTGTCGATGTTATATAAAATACTGAAAGGTAATAGACCAAAGACCTTGAATTACATTGAACTAATCATAGTATTTTTCTCGAAGGTAAAATATTTAAATTAAACTCTGAATAGTACGTTTCACATTCGAAGTAATAAATCTTTTCTCCTTTGATCGATAATTTTTCCAAAAGAGGACAGGAAATAGGTTATTACTTGCATTCGCATATAAGGCAAACAGGAAACTATTTAAATCATTCCTTTTTTAATTAAATAGTTTACGTGCATTATTGCGTCCGTCACATGTTCACAATTATTCCGGAAGAAAAAAACTGCCATTAATCCAAATATAAAAAAATAAAAGATAAACAAATGAACCTACTTCCTCGATAATTACAAACCACGTCGACAACTTAACCTTTTATTTTTCTCATTGACATTACCATAAATGATTGTACCAATGTCGAAGATAACTCATCTATGTATGTATATAGTCGACTAGGAAGCAGCCAGCGTACGCCTCGCCTTCTGAATTGTTGTACGTGGTCAGGTATTACAGATGTGGACATGTCGACGATTAAAATTGGCTGATGCAGACGTTCTCGATCGCGTATATACGTCACATGTGCATGTATAGAAAGTAAATAGTATACACTCCTCAACGATGCCACGACACGAACTAATATAGTAGGTAATAATTTAAAATCCCACATATACTGATCAAGTTAGTGCAACGCATGTAATGTTGTTGTGGTGACAACACTTTAATGTTATTGTTCTTCATAACTTATTGTCCACGCGTTGTTAAAAAAGAATAACAAAACCGCGATTAAAATTTCTGAAATAGATTGATGTTTATTATGATACTCGAGTGTTGTTAGTTTTACAGGTAAACAAGAAAACAAAAGAATTTTGATTTCTATGATTAAAATAAGATAACTTCAAATTTTACTGCCGTTAGAGTTGGAAACAAAGTAAATTAATATAAATAATAGTTAAGAATATCTTATCGTTAGACCTGCCAAGCCGGTCGAACTACCATAACCATCCCCATCGGAGTAAATAATCACAGGCTTTCGACCGTTTAGATTATTCTATACTTTTACCAAAACTCAAAGCTTTTGATTTTAATGAGCTTTTCATGAAACTGTTTACTTTATATTTTACATCTACACCCCAGTACATCTTCTTCAATGGTTCTTCCTCTGAGAATTTTTTTATCCGATGTACCTCAATGATCAATCTTTGACCCTTATTATTCAACGTTTTTATCAATGATATCGTCAATGTTACAGATTCAAACACACTATACTTTTCGCTGATGATCTTAAAATATATCATGGAATATCAACTGAGAATGATTGTACGCAGAAGGATTTAACGAGTATTTTAAATTGGTGCAATAAAAATAGAATCCTGTTAAATATGTAGAAACACGCTACAAATATAACCTAGACGGTGTTAATTTGAACAGGAGTTATTTGGTTAATAAAGATCTGGACGTATTATTCGATACACGATTGACCTTTCGTAAGCATATAGGTGACGTAAGATCGAAAGCTAAAAATACACTAGGTTTCATTATTAGAAATGAAAGGGCATATAAAATAATATAAAACCTTTACAAACACTGTACTTTCTCTCTAGTAAGGTTTTAGAGTATTTCTCGATAATATGATTTCCACTTCATCTAAATCAGAAGCACTAGTAAGGGATAACTCAGAGAAAAATTTGTGCTCCTGTGGTTTATAATCGACCATATTTACCCTCAAAGAAATACTGACCGCGAACTTCTTCATTATTCATGCCTTCGAATTCTATCTCTTCAATTTATAAGAATAATAAACAGCCTTATATTTTTACACAACCTTCTTCACAACATCATTGATTGCCCTTGGATTCTACGACAGATACAATTTTCAGCACCAAGAATAGGAGAAAGACAGTTCCATTTTACTTGCCGTTTCCCAGAACAAATGCCTTACTAAAGTCGCCACTATATATTATTACTAGTCATTTCAATAAAATCAGTGAGTTACCGTAC
Source organism: Dermolepida albohirtum (assembly GCA_031893035.1). Classification (NCBI taxonomy): domain Eukaryota; kingdom Metazoa; phylum Arthropoda; class Insecta; order Coleoptera; family Scarabaeidae; genus Dermolepida; species Dermolepida albohirtum. The sequence goes on along the minus strand of JAVIWB010005284.1, from coordinate 34,294 downwards.
TTTAAGGGAGCTAAAAGCAGTAGTGACTGACTGAACATTTCAACTTTTATGCGTAAAAATACTAATTCTGTATACACTTGATAATGTTAGGTATATTTGTATAGCCCTACAATTCGCGTACTAATTCTGTCTGGAAATAAAGCATTATTTTCATCATTTATGATAAGTAAGAAGGTATGCGCAATAATACATAAAATTTTCTCCAATACCCATCCATCTGCGAAACATTGTTATGTAATCTGAATGAGCTCAACTATACTCGTGAAGCATTTTATATGTTTCCAATAATGTTTTACTGAGCGATATTTGTTGCGATGATCCACGGTGAAGTTACACAAAGAAAAAGACCTTTCTATATCTAGTAATTATGTAATTATGTATGCACTTCTCGTACAATCTTCTTGCAGGTTTTACCGTGTCATCGTTGTTTCTATCGATGCTTCACTGTTCATACTGCAAGCATCTTCAAAATCTGCTATTAGACTCTAATAGTCAGTATACTAGCAAGTCTTGAAGAAGCTGGCAGTATGAATAGCGAAATGATGATGAAAATTACGAAAATACGGCGAAATCCGCAAGAAGTTTGTTTCACTATGTAACATTAGACAGACTATCATTATCACTACAAATTTTTTCTTTATCCGATAAAGACTGAATGTTACTTTAAAACACTTTTGAAGTTTTCTATAACAAGATAATTTTTCACATCACTTAAAATGTTCAAGTGTGGGTACACATCGTCCTTACAATAATTCTCTAAGGACAATGAAAGATTTTATAATTTTTCTGTTACTTCAATTATTCCTCTATAATTGTCGTGAATAGTTTGAAAATCTGCAAAAATTTCGGAATCTTGAGACCTTAGCTGAAGTTTACATATCAATAACTTATTTTCAGTTGTTAATTGTGATTTGGATCTCATTACCAAGGTCGAACAATCATCCGGGTAACCAGCGACAGGAACCAAGGGAGAGCGAACGCGTGCAGACATTGCCTATTGCTTGCATCATGTTAGTGAGGCGATGATGCTTCGCAAAGATAGATTGTTATCTGCAACGGGTGTAAATAAATAACAAAAAAAAATTATTGTGTTAAGCAAACCACCAATTACAATTTATAAGAACGTCTTCATCACTAGTATTTTTATAAACACCTATGGATATAATATTTTTCACTATTTTTCACTTCAGTCAGTGTCAGTAATATATAAGTACTTACTAAACTTATTTGTATAAAGACTTCCCTAATATAATTTCATAATGACTAAAACATTATAATATTTCCAATACAAACAAATAACTTAACATGATAATTTAACAAAAGCAACTTTACATAAGTACTTTAAATGAAATGCCTATCATCGAAAAATCATAAAATCTATGAGATAAACTTCAATATTAAAAAATAAATAAACTATTCAACAATCTCAAATACAACTTTTTCAAATTTTTATTATTTTCGCGTCCTTATGTAATATATGCATTTATAATTATTTTCAATTACTTGCTAACAACTTTTTACTAAGTGAGTACTAAACTGTACCATTACTTACGATTTTACTCTTATCGATGCCCCCTTAAAGTAATTCTGGAAGTAATTAATATGAGGGACATATACAGGAGACAAATAAGAAAATTTAGAAGTTAACAATAACCATCATTATAAATGTGTTTTTGATGTCCGTTTTATGAATTTCATACATTCTAAATTGCAATACAAATTTTAATCTTATTTTCATACATTAAAGTCAACTTACATTACTCACGAAATGGTACTAAAATAGTTGTTCCTAAGTATTTAAAATTAGAATATAATAAAGCTTCGACGTCATTTATGTAGAACATCTTTAGACCGCAGACTTTAAAATTCCACAACAGTATGTACACAACAATCACTGCAACCTCAATTGCTGGCTTAATTGAATAAGTGCTTCTAATAAAACAGTAAAAGTCACAATAAAATCTCAGCCGACAAAGAGATTTCTGTTAAATGAGTACCGTCTTGTATTCAAAGGATTTAACCTTTTTATGGTAATTTTCTTAAAGTACACACTTTTGTATAAGAAGACTGAATAATAATTAGATATTATATTTTTAATTGCGTAAATTTGCAAAAAATATTTAGAAAAATTGATCGATACGATATTGTTTGCGGATTTCGTCTTCATTTAAAAGTATACAAGTCTCTTCCTAAGTGAATGGTGTGAAAGGCAGTGTCATATCAAAAGACCTCATTATCTGCATTAAATCATTTAATCTAAAGTACGAATTTAACACGAAAATGTATTTTTATGTCTCTTCTGATCAGTCAAGAATAATAACCTTGAGAATTCATTGCAGTCTCGTTACTTCTTAAAATTGCTTCTTAAGAGAAGCTCTACCATATATATATATATATATATATATATATATATATATATATATATATATATATATACTTCTTATCAAAATTTTAATTTAGGTCACAATCCACACAAAACGTGACCACTATTTACATGAAAGGCATTTAAAGGTTGTTAATGTTATAAATTAGCACCCTTATTCTATAAGTTGGAGCCTTACAGTAGCAATTCGTTAAAAGGCTTTTCTTTCGGATATTATGAATGATTTTTATTTGATACCGAATTCTGTATTGGATTCGAAAACACTAAGATGCTTTTATTATAGACTGTTAACACGGAGCGAAATTCATAGTCGTTTTAGCACCAAATATGATGGATCATAGTTAGGTTGTTAAATATTATGTAAATAAATTATAAAAATTAATTGAATTAATACTTAAAATTGTAATTTCGTTATTCAGAAATCGTGCATTTAAATAAAATGAGCATATTATGTCTTAAAGAATAGATAAAAATTATGGCTAACCAAAGAAAGAGATATCCAAAAATAACTGTACTGCAATACGTAATTTACTTGGAGCACATTAAAAATAATAATACTCTGCGCAAAATTAAATCCATACCAAATAATCCAAATGCTGTTGAAAAAGCCAGAGACGATATGATTATAGCTTCTCCTTTCAACTAGAAGATGATGTGCAAGTGTTTGGCTCAAGTTTCATGTCATTTCTCTATTTATCCAAAAGAATTGCATAAAATTTCCTTCTGGTAGTTCAAAAGAATCACTTACATCTCTTATATACTTTTTGCAAGTTCGTCTGAAATAGATATTTTTAAAGTTTTGAAAAAAAAGATCACCAATAACTAACCCATTCTCTTCGTTTTCTGCTTAACGTTCTGTAGTAAATAGTAAATGGTTATCCAGGATGATAAATATCACCTTTTTAAAAGTACTTAAAAAGTGTGTCTATACGAACAAGTAGTTCATCTTTTATGACACATGTGTGGTAAAGATCATGCAACGATCATTTGCCCCCGTTGGGTTATGTGGATATATATCGAATACTGAACAACGTCGGTATAATTCGATTTTTATAGACGTATTTCGATTGCAACGAATTTTGAATATAAATACGTTCGAAAATGTATAACGAAATAGATACAGAATAGGAGGCGAATATATACCTAAACAATAGTTTGTTTCAAGGTATCTTCCAGCAACACTAAATAAGTATAGTGCAGCACTGTTGTGTATTTATTCAAGGAACTTATTATAGCATTAAATAATCTAAAATAATGTGTTGCATTGGTAATATAGATAAGATAGATTTCTATTAAAAGACGTGATTAATATGACCTACACCGAGTACCAAGTTCAAATGTCTTAACTTTAATATACTTTACAACAGAAAATTTAAAACAGAAAAATTAACATATGATCGTCACTCAATCGTAAGTAAAGGAAAGGTAGATTTAATTGCAAATTAACACATTTGTTAAAAGAGACATTTACTTAGATTAAAATGATTGTGAAACAATTATATATATTATAATTATATATATAGTGTGTATGTATACTAATTTTTTTTTGTAGTAACTATTTATAGACTTTATAAAACGAACAATAACAGAATAGAAAGAGACTAACTACAAGTATATGCTACGCCTTTAAATTTAATCAAATTTTAAAACAGAGAAGCAGTAGAATGAGAATAGAATGTAACACATCTGAAACCTTTGCTATACGAAGCTTATAATTTAACGAAGCAAAAAGTAATTCCCTGAATTTTTGCCGCGTATTTAGTAAACACCCCGTATAAACGAAAAAATCGGAGGTGGATAGAGGATGAAAAATCACTGAAAGTATTTATCAAAAAGAAAAAAATTCCCTAGCTTTAGCTTATTGACAGGTCACACTGTTCACATAGTGTGCGTTTTGGCTTCCAATGGTACAGATCGTGTGCGGAATTTGTTTCGTACGGGTATTTTGCCGTAGTTTTCCAGGTGTGACACTGTTTAATTATCTGCAGATGATGACAACTTAGTTGTCGAAATACATATACAGAATACGAAAATTAATGTGGAAAGAGGTTATACATATATCACAGCTTCAGTGATTAAGTTGCTTAGAGAATAGAATGTAACATATCTGAAAACTTTGCTATACGAAGCTTATAATTTAACGAAGCAAAAAGTAATTCCCTGAACTTTTGCCGCATATTTAGTAAACACCCCGTATAAAAGAAAAAATCGGAGGTGGATAGAGGATGAAAAATCACTGAAAGTATTTATCAAAAAGAAAAAAATTCCCTAGCTTTAGCTTATCGGCAGGTCCCACTGTTCACATAGTGTGCGTTTTGGCTTCCAACGGTACAGATCGTGTGCGGAATTTGTTTCGTACGGGTATTTTGCCGTAGTTTTCCAGATGCGACACTGTTTAATTATCTGCAGATGATGACAACTTAGTTGTCGAAATAAGTATACAGAATACGAAAATTAATGTGGAAAGAGGTTATACATATATCACAGCTTCAGTGATTAAGTTGCTTAGAGAATAGAATGTAACACATCTGAAACCTTTGCTATACGAAGCTTATAATCTAACGAAGAAAAAAGTAATTCCCTGAACTTTTGCCGCATATTTAGTAAACACCCCGCATAAAAGAAAAAATCGGAGGTGGATAGAGGATGAAAAACCACTGAACGTATTTATCAAAAAGAAAAAAATTCCCTAGCTTTAGCTTATCGACAGGTTACACTGTTCACATAGTGTGCGTTTTGGCTTCCAACGGTACAGATCGTGTGCGGAATTTGTTTCGTACGGATATTTTGCCGTAGTTTTCCAGATGCGACACTGTTTAATTATCTGCAGATGATGACAACTTAGTTGTCGAAATACGTATACAGAATACGAAAATTAATGTGGAAAGAGGTTATACATATATCACAGCTTCAGTGATTAAGTTGCTTAGAGAATAGAATGTAACATATCTGAAACCTTTGCTATACGAAACTTATAATTTAACGAAGCAAAAAGTAATTCCCTGAACTTTTGCCGCATATTTAGTAAACACCCCGTATAAAAGAAAAAATCGGAGGTGGATAGAGGATGAAAAAATCACTGAAAGTATTTATCAAAAAGAAAAAAATTCCCTAGCTTTAGCTTATCGACAGGTCACACTTTTCACATAGTGTGCGTTTTGGCTTCCAACGGTACAGATCGTGTGCGGAATTTGTTTCGTACGGGTATTTTGCCGTAGTTTTCCAGATGCGACACTGTTTAATTATCTGCAGATGATGACAACTTAGTTGTCGAAATACGTATACAGAATACGAAAATTAATGTGGAAAGAGGTTATACATATATCACAGCTTCAGTGATTAAATTGCCACTAATTGATCGACAACGATTATTGCATATGGAAAATATATTATAAAATGACAAAAATCAGGAAAATATGACAGGAGTTAGTTTCTCCTACTTAACCAAAAAAGTAAGAAAAATCTAATATAACGTAATATTGTCATTATGTTTTTTCTGTAATGTAATAAATTGTTGATAATATAATTTTATAAAATTACTTTATGAATGGTAATTATCGTTTAAAAGAATTTAATATATTTTCATCGAACATTTATTACCTTCTATTTATTGATTTTACTCATGGTTAAACTACTCATTCGCGTTTAAAAAATAGTTCAAGTTTGTTCGCTAATTGATAGATCAAACGGAAAAGGCAAAAAAAAATCAGAAGCAATTCAATGTAACTAACTGAACTTATTTTGGAGCATCATAATACATATGTACAAACATACGTGTATGAACAGTTAATAAGCGCCATCTCAAATGACATCATAGCTTGTAGATAACCTTTGTATATTTCTTCTACATATAGTTTTTAAACCAATATGTACAAATGAAATTTCGTATGAACTTATGCTATTTACTTTTGATTATGATTAACGTCACTATAAATAATATACCATTGTGCAATCAAAAAATGATTTTTATTATTTCGAATAGTTAATATCTCCTTCTATTTAAGTTAAGTCGTTTTTGAATAAACGCTCAATAATTAACGAGAAAACCACTACGTTGTCTTCAAACTTGATGCCGCGTAAAAACCCTTTTGATGAGCCAAATAGATGAAAGTCGAACAGTGCAAAGTCGAGACTATAAGATAGATGTGGTAACACCTCCCTACCCAAATTATCGATGATCTCTCAAGTGCAGTAAAATTACACCTTTGAAGAGAGCAGAAAGTTTCATCTAATAATATTCAGTTGGTTTTCTGCTTTTGCAGTTTGTTTCATTAAGTATTGAACGTCCCTCGTACATGCTAAACTTTGGTTATATCATATTTCACAAGTACGGTAAAAAGAAATTGCTTCTGTTAAGATAGTATAATAAGTGATTTTCAGTTACTATTGAACTTGGCCAATCTTACATGTGGCAGCATGGCTATGGATAAAACTTATACCAGCATGTATTTTCGGCTTTAATAGGATCATAATGGTGTTAACAATACGAATAAAAATTTTACCCCCATTACACCAAACCTTGAAACTAGTACATGAAACATGGGACTAGGAATTTAAATAAAGTGGTGAAGGATATATTTTTTTCATGATGTATTAATATGTTAAAAAATTTGAGTATTTGTGATGAAGACTCTATAACAAGAACTCTCTGATCTGCTCCTTTATTCAAAGTTAGAAGTTACTGAAAGCTCAAATAGTAACTAGTAACGTAGTTCACTACCAGCTAACTAGCAACGTAGACATCACTTCATTTCGCTACAGTAAACTTCTAAAGATCTGGTAGCCAAGTAAGATAATTCTAATATATTCTTTAATTTCAAAAAACGTTTATGTGACAGTTTATTTTAGAGTAATCAGTCTGGAAAGCTATAAAGTAGTTTTCTCAACTCCATTTCGGAAAACAAATGACTTGACTGACGCCTTCTGTTTATGAAAAATTCAATTTTTGAGGAGACTACTTTAAACACTACATTTCGTGCATCTAACCTATAGCTTCCTCGTATTTTATTAATTCATATAATGTTCACATAAAGTACAACATGGATGAATATATACAGTAGCGGACAAAAGTTAAGCAACTGTACCTACTAAATATCTCTATTATAGCCAGAAACATAATGGAAACGAACGTGATCGCCATATCATCAAATTGAAAAATTGGGACTTTTATAAAGATAAAATCACTTATTTGGTGTTTAATGCCTTATTCTAAATAATGAAAATCTTACAAAATACCATATAACATATAATTTATAGGTGACATAAGTTAAGCAACCTTTAACGTACTAGTAACGAAAATGACATCATAAATGTATTTAAATGAATATTAATATTTCGTCGCATAACCTTTATTTTCAATAATAGCTGCGCACCGTCGAGGCATTGATTCGATCAAATTGGTAAGTATTTGTGGATCAATTTGTTGCCACTCGATTGATAACGCCTTATAGAGTTCATCTGCGTTACAATACGTTTTATTAAGCCTTAATCTTCTATCCACAATCTCCCACAAGTTCTCTATCGGATTCAGATCCGGCGATTGACTTGGCCAAGAAAGAACATTAATTCTTTGCCTACTTAGCCACTCCTTAACGATCCTAGCCGTGTGCTTAGGGTCGTTATCGTGCTGAAAATACCATTTAAGTGGCATATTCCATTCGGCAAATGGCAACATAGTATTTTCCAATATATTTTTGTATACAAATCTATCCATAATACCATCTATGCGATGTAGTGGACCTACACCATTACCAGAAAAACACCCCCAAACAATGACATTGCCACCTCCGTGCTTTACGGTTTTCGTGTAATATTTTGGATTTAATCTTTCTCCTTTAGGACGCCTTATATAGCAAATTCCATCGCTGCGAGAGATATTAAATTTGGATTCGTCGCTAAATAAGACAGTTTTCCATTTTTCTACAGACCAAGATGCGTGTTCCTTCGCAAAACGTAGTCTCGCTGCTCTCTGTTTTTGTGTTAACAAAGGTTTTTTCGCTGGTCTTCTACTGTATAATCCGCCGTCTACTAAACGTCTGCGTATAGTACCTGCGCTGACATTACAATTTACAGTACATTTTATTTCCTGAGCACTTAGCCATGGATTTTTCTTGCATAGGCGACGAATTCGGTGATCCTCTCTGTAAGTGGTTTTTCGCGGTCGTCCAGAGCGAAATTTTGTAGCCACCGTACCTCTAGCTTCATATCTCTGTATCATTCGGGACACTACCGATTTGTCTATGTCGAAACTTTCGGAGATACTTGCTTGTGAAACACCTTTTTTATACTGCTCAATTATTTTTACCTTTATATCGTCTGAATACACTTTCCGTGACATAATTGATTAAGCTATTAACAAATGCGTCACGTACGATCTCAATCCTCTCGCCTACTAACAAAATAACACGCCTGACAACCGCGACACAGACAAATAGGGGGTTCCCAGAAGTGTTGTGTATCAAGTTGCTTAACTTTTGCCGTCTCAGTTTTTTGCTTCATTACAGTGATAAAGCACAACTCATGTTTATAGTTATAAAATGTACATTTTTGTATGAAAGTAAACATATGTGATATATACAGAATAGTATCATCCTATTATAATTTGATTATTTTATGAATTGTAAATAAAACTAGTATTTTTGTAGAGTTGCTTAACTTTTGTCCACTACTGTATATATATATATATATATATATAGCTCGAGAATATTACTCATATATATATATATATATATATATATATATATATAGTAATATTCTCGGGCTCTCCGCGATGTTAGACAGAAATTGTCAAAAGAATCGGCGTGTTCTTCAGTAGTTATTTCGTAATGAAGCGTCAACTTGAAACAGTTTCAGGTTGCTTCACTACGAAACAACTGCTGAAGATGATAATTGAGATGGTATCGAAACGTCGAGAGGTCGATTCTTTCTAAGACTTCTGTCCAACATCACGGAGAGCCCAAGAATCTAATATTACTCATACTTACAACCGCGAGAAGCTTTGTACGAACATACACACATACATACATATATATATATATATATATATATATATATATATAAAGCATAATTAAATCTGAAAAAAGTATTGACTCCATATTATTAAATTTACAATGAAATCGGATTATAAATATGTACGACCCTTCGCTCTCCTTATAATGTTTTATTAACATTTTTCTAATTACTACATAAACACTTACTAATTACGTATATCCAATTCATATTAATTTATAAATATAAAAGTTTACGGGTGTTTCGTATATATGTTCATTAAATATAGCAAAAATCTTTTTTGCCTTAACATTTATTTTAATATTATCTGTCTTTAAGAAGAACCAGTATAATACCATAATTTAATAAATTCGTTTGCAATGTACATGCATGCTCATTCGTTGTTATTAGTTACACATGTCATTAATTTTCTAGATTGCAGATGGAATTAACAGGTTTATTAGTTTTAAGAATGATATCATCTTTTCTTTGCGGTAAACGTTTTCCTGCATTTTTTCCCGCATATTCCACAAGTGAACTCTTGTTCCTAGAGAATTTGTAACCAATCAGATGTGCTTGTTAATTTTATATAAACCGCAGATACATTTAATAACACCGTTTTTATCACAGAACGCAGACTGCGTGTTTATTTAGTCTACTTTGGATGTTCAAAGTGTTTAGATGGTGCTCTTTTTTTCTTCAATTTAAAGTTTAAAAGTGAGTCGTGCTGATACATCTTACTTATGAAGATTCACTATCGTAAATGTTTGCTTTTTTTGATTATGTGAGTATTATTTTTGTTTATTATTATTGGACCTCTCTGTATACATATATGATGTATACCTAATATACATTTTCTGCGTTAATCGTAAACTCTCCATTGAATTATTATATATACAAATTGATATCAATTGCATATCAATTGGCAGTGTTTATATTACGCTCTCCTGCAAACGCACGCCTCCCAATCAACTCTGTGTATAATATTCTATATCATGATATAAATATCTATAGACACATACATACGTATAATGTTTGAAATTAAATACAAGTAACTAAAATTTTCCAAACGCCTTCGTGTATTTTCGTTCTGTAGCAGTATTAGCAATCTGTTCTTACTTTCATAGACAATTTTATAATGCTATTATTAGGTATAAGTATCTTCGTAATCCTTCCCGATTGTGATTGTAAAAATTGTCTTCAATTTACGATGTCCAACTTTAATAGCAAATTCTCATATGCTTTTTTCAGCAAATATCACGTACTAAAAAAGTAGCAATAATAAAACTGTTTACCATCTAATTTAATCACATTTTTATTTGAAACAGCACTATTATATTATTTTAACTTCTACTTTCTAAGTTTGACGAAATATACTAATAATTAATGCTGAAATATAACGTCCGAATGCATATACATATTTTGATGGAATCAACCGTACCAATCCTACAGACAAAATTCTTTGTTGACATTCACTATAACCCAATAAATCAAAACTCCTCATTCCACTTCTCGTCTTAGTAGCACACACAACCAGCAAATGACTTGATTTTATAATTTCATTGGTCTTGACATTTCTCAAATTCATACCTTATTTACTGGGGTGTTTACTTTCTAAAGCTTCAGTAAACTGCTTCAAAGTAAGTGAAAAGTATTTTGAGCATGACTCAAATCTGATTTATATTAGAGTCTCAGTATCTAGGTACCAAAAGAAAGCATTAAAGTAAATGATTCTTTACTAAATTGGCATTTGATAATTTCGATTATTCCCCACCAAGCTTAAGCATATTCCTTCGTTCCTTGCAAAACTCTATCCGCTTCTTTTAATTCTATCGTTATTACATCTTCCAATACTTATCATTTTGTATGTATTCCGATTTACCGTTTACTTAACATTTAATAATTTTCATTGCATATTCTTTTTTCTCTATTATTTTTATTCAAATTCTTCAGTTTATTTTCTACGTTCAAAGTAATGCGAGTAACTATTTCGTTATCTAATTCCAGTCAATTCGTTATTTTTTAAAATACAATTAATATCCTTGATATATTTGATACAGCATGTCCTGTTATAGAACTACATTATTGAAGTTGATGAAAAGATTTCGTAATTATTATAAAAACATGTATTATTTGGCATTATTTTACGACAAAGTAGTGGTGTGTGCTATCTCTTAAAACAATTACGTTATAAACTGTTTCTCTCTTACTGTGATTATTTAATACGTCAAGTAACAAACACAAAAATTTGATCCAAATATGCTATTTAGTTATCTATTCCTTCTATTGTACATTGTATATACATATACAATCAATATTTCTAAATTTTAACAATATTGTTGTAATTCTAATATCTCCAAAGATTACATGTTTTATAATATTATGCGTTTCTATAAAGTACATATTTATAATTAGAGTTTTATTGCAATTACAATATTCAAAGCAAATACTAATGATATCATTACACAGTGACACACAGACATGCATGAAATGCATATGTACTGAAACCGGTAGTAAAACTGACCTACCACTCTCGGATTTATTTTATTAAGGATTTAATGACTTCAGCCTCGACCCACGTTATAAATTTCTTAGAAAAACTTTAAAGGCGGTTTAGCGATTATTATGAAATCGTGTATTTGTTCACATGTTACAATTTCTATGGAGAAATTTTTATGACAAATATTTATTACTAGTTCAAAAAGAAATTATTAAAAATTTGACAAAGGTATATTTGAAATTATAATTTAAAAGTTAACATATATTTTGAAAACTTTTGATTTTATTTACATTTTTTTAGTAGCATATAATAAATTAATTCAAAATTGTTGAATTTTTTACAAGTCTTTGTTACCCACAACATTACTCTCGATTAAATTTCTAAATATTTTACTTATTTAAAATATAAAAAAAATAATTATCTAATTACAAAATCGTCTTGTACGTTTTTAAATAAACATTATTTATTTTATATCATATTTTCATCTTTGTTATACCAATTATTCTCATTTTTCTTTTCGCTAATTCCTAAATGAATCTTCAAAAACCAATTCCAGTGCAATTGAAACTTTTTTCCAAGAAAACATAAACATATAGTTTTATAAGTAATTATTATTATTATCATTTATAATCACTTATAAAATATTATTAATAAATTTCAATAAATTTTAGTGTAAATTTAGATATCCAGCTCCTAGTACAATTATAACTCGAAATATTTATTATGAATCTCGATGAAACTAATTACTATTAAACGAAAATATAATTAACATAAGCTCAATATTTTCGATAAATCTATATCAACTTGCGATCAAACAAAACATTGTTTATGTGACCGTTATAATAATATATATAATAATTATTCTAGACCAAACTTTTTTTAAAACATATAATATTTACCTAAAGAATTTACATATATTAATTTTATTTTATTTATTTTACCATATATTTTCCATTCACTAATGTAAAAAATTTTCTTTTCAGGGAGGTCTACAACGCCATCTGCGGGCGTTTAGGTTCAACTTTACACATTCCTGGAGACTCACTGCAAGAAATATTTAATGATATGCATCTTTATCCGTCCAAACCTCAAGGTAAATATTAATTTACAACAATTAAATTACTTCTGTATTCACACGCCTTATTATGTAAACAGTCATTTATTTTCAAGCAAAAAATATCAATATTTACAAGTTTCACTTAGACAACCAACCGAACAAGCTAGTTTTGAAAAAAAAGTACAATGGCGTAGACTTAAACAATTTTTATAATATTTTTAAGGTAAAATTATGTATTTATTAAATATTGAAATGGTCTTCTTTAATTAAAGCGATCGCATTATTAATCGAGAATGTCTAAATATATGAAATAACACACATTCAAGTGTGAATATAAGAACATCTGTTATGGTTTGAGGTTATTATTTGTAAACAATACTTTTTCCTTACTGACTTGAAATCATTTATTTTGCAGTAACAGAGATGCTACAATGCGCAAGACAGTGCAGTCGAAGAAATGGGGCCTACCTTACATTTGGGGAGTTCTGCTTGTTCGCAAGAGAGATGCAAAATGGCAAGATACGAAGGACATCACAAAAGTCAAAAAGTATGTATATTGAAAAATAATGTTTACAAAATTAGAATACCTTTGCTATATGTTTTCATATAAACAGAATGTAGCAGTAAATATGAAGTGTTCCTCGGTGGTTCTTGTAATCCAACAACTTGGAGAACAGATACTGCAATACCTGAGCTACAGAAACATGGGATTACATATTATAATCCAGTAAGTTTTCTAATATTCCTTTTTATTCATTCTTTATACTATTCACTTCCATATTATACCAACATGAAAAAAAATCAAATATACATTTAAAAAATTCTTTGATTTAAATGTGCATTTGTTTTTTCCTTATAGCAAGTTTCTATGTGGGCTCCTGAACTAGTCGCGGAAGAACATGATGCAAAACAGTCAGCATCAGTTCTCCTTTATGTGATTGATAGTCAAACAAGAAGTGTGGGTGGTATGATTGAAGTTGCATATTTAGTAGCAATGGGTCGATGTGTAGTCTTGGTGGCCTATCCGTATGAACATGGGCAAACAATAATGGGTGAACCAATTACAAAACAGTAAGTTTAAATAAGCAGTACGCATGAGCAAATGTAAATACTATTCTTCGTTTCTTTTTTTTAGAGAATGCGCAGAATTGATAGGTGGACAAACAACTTTGATGGGATTGGTTAAAAGTCGAGGTATCAAAGTTCACGGCAATTTATCATCTGCTATCCAATGTACAACTAGTTTATTAAAAAATTCATCACTTAATAATGGAATGACAGCTGAAGAATTAATAACATACAAATTGAGGTGAGTCTACTATATTTAACAATTGTTATATTGGTTGTTTATCAAAAAAGAAAGTATTATAATAACAGTCAAAATTCATACTTTACAACAACACATTAATGTAATTTCACATCAATATTTATGACCTGAATCCTCTAAATAATACATTAAAAATTTATATTTGAAATTAATATAAAGAGATGCACTTATACTACCCATTGTTAAGTGCCAAATTGTATACCAATTAGTTAATATTCTGTCTGTACATAAAGGTTTATTACAACAAATGGAAATTACTAGTAATTAACTTGATTTTAAAATAAAACTGAAGACTTAAATGAAGTACATTGCAAATACTTAACATATTACCGATTTATGTATTCACCAATTAATTCATCCTGACAGTAAATCATAAATTATTTAAAAAGCATTAGTCATTTTTGCATTTTATGTATTCATAATGATTGGAGTTAGCACTGCGAGCATCGGTCGTCGACCTTTGAAGAAGTACAAGGGGTTTAGCACGTAATAAATGTAAATAAACACATTTGAAGTGTGTAGATGCACAAAGATTAAGTTCCGGTTAAATATTTGCAGCATCAGATATGTTTCAATTACTACTTCATGTAACCATGTCCGCAGTGGAGAGTAAATGTTCTTATATGCAGAGAACGACCGTTCGACAACTAGTGATGAAATTGTTTGCATAATTAAAATCTTTGCTAATAGTTAACGGACTAGAAATCTAGTAAAATATTAATATTTTGTTAACACTAGCTACTTTAGCAAAATTTTTACCAAATTAAAACAATTTTTTTGTGATAATAGGTCTATGGTTCACTAAGTATTAACAAAGAATATATTAATTATACAAATACTTCATTATTAGATGTCGAACAGTCGTGTTCTACATGTAAGAATTTATTTATTTCTCATGGCGAACACCATTACATGGAAAAACTGTTGAAGCATACCCAATGCTGCAAATATTTAACTTTTAAGCAGTGCTTAAAAAGAAACATGTTTATTTATATTTATTATCTGCTAAACCCCCTTGCACTATTTGAAGCACAGACCGCTGACCGAACGCTGACAGTGCCAGCTCTAGTATGATTTAGTTTACTGTTTAGCTGATAAACAATTGTAAAATACATTACAGCCTCTAATATTTTACCAGTCAATATTTATGTAACAAGTATTGTTCTTGACAAATGTAAATGTCAAAAATTTTACATTTATTACACCTCCTGAATGTTGTTATAGTCAGTATATAGAATTACAATACTAAGCATGTCATTCAATGGAACATATAATATTTTTACTTTTTATTTTCCAGGAAGTTGAGACATGCTTTCGATCTTCACGACACCAAAGGTACCGGTGAGTTAACACTAGAGGGAGTAATGAACGCCTACTATACCTTAACCAACAGATCAATGGTGATCTACGACCTGTACAGGTACCTGAGTACGTCCAACCAACCCGATCTGTCGCAGATGAGGATCACGTTTGAGCAATTCTGTGTATTGGTGGCCGAATTCAGCACGGAAGGCTGCGACAATATCCTAGGCGATGGTAGATTTTTTGACCGCTTATACTGGACAAGTGCACTTTTAACTACCCGGCATCTGCTCAGATATTACATAGTCCGTCCTATTTCTAATGTCGTAGGTACTAAGATCTGATTTCGGTTCGTATGTTAAAAAAGAACACCTACCTGTTTCATATTTTACTTACGATGTAAAACATGCGAAACAAATACTCAATTTAAGCACATTTCTTGCGTCATCATCTATAAGTTTATACGATAACTGGATCGAATTATGGAAGTAATATGCAGTGTTTAAATATCTTGAAAACAATTATCCTTTTTAAATTTAAAACCCTTATCATATACGCGCGTGTCTAACTTTTTAGAACATTGTCACGATCTCTGAACTAATTAAAAATATGAATTTCTCTTTATACACATTCTTGTGATATACTCCTTAAAAGATAAATATATAACTCAAAGTACTAAAGTACGTTTCATAGGAGTTGTTTAAAACAAAAGAAAACTAAATATTTGAACATATAACCTGATCCATCTCTACTGTCTGAGGTTGGCCGTAAAAGTCTCTAGATTTGTAATGAACTATGTCATATTTATTTTTGTGCATTGCTAATCCTTCGTTTTTACGTTTGATCTCTAAATATTAATAAATCTTAAGTGTAATAAGGAATTTAGATCTTTGGACTTTCTGCCACAATATCATTTACCCAAGCTATATTTTCACTTGAATGAAAATTACTTATGTTCTCGTAGTGGTCTTTAATACCCAGAACTGAACCAATCCCCTTAAATTTTGATTAGGTTCCTAATTGCAATATCACTAAGGACAATATCTTGACCAAGAGCACGAAATCTACAAATTGTGTTCGTTTTTGGATATCTGTCTTAGTTACAGTGTTTGACAAATAAAAAAATCCTCAAATTCATACCGGGACACTTTTTGTTTATAATATAATATTTCCTTTAATTAAGAAACGTATCTTTATACTTATTATTTTGATCCTCCAAAGTAATATTATCTGCACCTTTAATCGTTCCAGTTAACGTATCTATATATGTGCTCCTTTAAACATTATTTTGATTTTAGTTTATTTATGCAGAATGCTGGTTCTCTAAAGTTTGACTTTAATATTTCGTTATTCTTCTTTCTTTATTGTTTTATTTAATGCAATATAACAGATTCATATTGTGTCTAATAAATAAGCTAATTTATATTAAAGTGCACTAATTCAGCTTATTACAATTTTATATTCACTTTATTAACTTATTATTTGGAATAGAGTTTTGCATTTCCAATGAAATTTGTACAATAATAAATACACACACCTTTTTGATAAATTTGATTGAACCTTATAAGAAGAGCTCATTTTATTTCATAAATCGAAGCTAATATATGATAATAAGGCCCAAACATTCTATAACTCTCTATTTTAACTCAATATTCACTTTGGTTATTCCCATTTTATTTTTGAATGTAAAAAGTTTGTCTCAGTTGTATTAAAATCAGGTTAAAATGTATTTTATTCATTACTCCTCCTATAAAAGTTACAGAGGAAGACGTGTATAAAGTATATTAGTGTTTTAGTTGATGGCATTGATGAAGCTGATCAACTTTCAATCAAATTCACTTCAGCTTGTTACTATAAAATAAGCATGTTCTATTTTTTTATGTAATGAATAATTTTATATGATATATCTTTCTATAATAGTTTAATTACATATGCTTAGGAGTTATGTATTGCTACAATGATATTTTTCGAATTTGGAGATGCAAAATTCTTATGATTATTATATGATACGGAAAAATTTAATTTTTTCGTGTTAAATTGTTAACATGGAAATCAGACGTTTTATTTATATACAGGAAGGTTGAGTTCATGATCTCAATAAGCTATACTTTCTGAACTATGTGTTGTATTTGAATTCTGTCAATTACATTTGATTGTACGCAATGTGTCCCTCTTCGGCTGCACAGATGACATCTAAGCGGTAGCTCCTACACTTGATGAAAAATGCGTTGTGCCACTGGGTTCATCGCAGCTATAATACAGTTTCTTAGGTCGTTAAAATTTATGGGCACAGGGTTATGCGTAAACTGCATCTTTTACGAATTCCCGCAGAAAAAATCGCAAAGTGTGAGATCAAGAGACCTCATTGGCCAGAACTGAAGTGCCAGGTCTTCCTTCCTCATACGACCTATTCATCGTTAAGGTAAAAGATTCATTCAGGAAACACCAACGGGACGAAGCTTAATCTTACGACGAAATGCACGTTATCCGTATACCTTTACTAAAATCGCGAATGTAAAAAATATTGTTACATGGCTGCAGTTTTTGCATACAACTGACGCTATATGTGTGGCGGTTGTATTTATAATATCCTCTTCCAAATTTAATTGACAGAATTAAAATAAATATAGTACGGGAAGTATAGCCAATTGAAATTGTGTCCATCATTTATAATACTCTATGTAATTATTGTTTACGATAATAAATGTTATATAGCTAATGTAACAAGTATGCAATTTAATTTTTAAATCTAATAACATTAACTATATATATATCTTCAAAACTTATCTTTGATGTGGTGGAAGAAATAATAGAAATAATTCCTTGAAATATTAGCAGCAAGACATTTATTGATGGGAAATTGTACTCCTAATGGTATCCTACTAAATGTATATCTTACAAAACTTGCAACTTAAACAATTAATAATGCAAAAAGAGGAAGGAATCGATTAAAAGAACAAATATTTTATTGAAAAAATATAAGACGTTTTATTTTCGTAGAAAAACAGAGTAGTCCTGGAGAGAATCCTCTAGTATAACGAAACAGGTATAAACCTATGATATAAATGTTTGGATCAAATGAGAATCACTACGGATAGCATGCAGTCAACAAAAAATATTTTAAATGATATGGTGTAGGGTCATTGCATCGACTATAAGAAACTATGACCTCTAATGTATAATTAAATATTCATGAAAATTGCGTTACACAGAAGAAAATATTACCTACTCGTTAGGTCTATATATGACAGAAGAATAAGAAACAGTAAATGTAAATATAGTAAATATTAAAACTAAATTTCACCTAAGATTGATTAAATAGATGCCAAATCTTGGCGCAATCGTCTGTACAAAAGATTATTTTTTTCTTTTTTGTAGTTAAAGATGTAATTTTAGTAAACAAAAATTAAAATTTCTTCCGTATCATTGCGTAGATATATCGTTATTGTAATTTACATTGAATCCAGTATCTTAATTTCAGAATGGGTAAGCACACCTCTTCAACGTCAGTGTTCGCGGAACAACAACTCCCATTGTGATGACGTCAACAAGCATGAAAACTGTAACAATGTTCCCTTAATGGTCGATGCTCACAACAACTATACGATGGAAGACAATAACTACACGTGCGACATCTACCTCGGCGGTTCTTGTAACAGCAACAACGCATGGCGAGAACAGGCGATCACACTGATCAAAAAACGTGGCCTGAGATACTACAATCCCGCTATCAGAGAAACGGAACATTTCAATTACGACGGTCTCAACAATGGAAGTAATGTCGTTGCTAACGTTGGGCCGATGATCGGCTATTATTACGTTGGAAATAGCGGTGACGGAAATACAAACTTCAGTTCTTTCGATAGTGCTAATGTCAGTGAAAGTACTCTATTGGACTGGAAAAGAACTATGGATGATAGTAAAGTGCTTCTGTTTGTTATTACGGGAGACACGAGGTCATTGACTACAATGATCTTGGCTGCTTATTACATCGGTTTAGGTAAAGATGTAGTTCTGTGCGTGCAGCATTTATCCGAAGAGGATACCGTTGTCAAGAATGAGAAGGTAACTATCAATTTGCAATGCATTAATAATTCTTAAGATGATCTAATACAATGTAAATGTTTTTTTGGCATATATACAAATGGCATTTTTATGTAGATTTAAATTATTTAATTTTGTGTATCCGATTAAATCAGTATTTTCTAACCTTGAATACTCAATTTAGAATCTCCATCTAAGTTTTAGACCTATAATAATTTCACTAATCTTTAAGTAATTTTTTATTCATTTGATGGTGTTTTTCCTGACATATAGTCATATATATTGTGTGGCAAAAAAATGAATCGCTCAGTAAAAGTATATGTTTTGTACAAATTTTACTCTATTTTGAATAATAAATACTTAAATTTTCATTGAAAAATTCGTACCCTTTATAGAGAAAATTTAATATAATAATTATTCGCCCAGGATGATGGTGGACTCCCAAAAAGCTCATTCCAAGCAACTTGTAGGACATTATGCAAGTGGTGTAAATTTATTGGAAGGTTAAGAAGCATTCGACCTATCACATCCTAGATATGCTCTATGGGTGATTGAGAATATGAATGTTGTTTTTTTTTTGAGGAATAATAACAGCTGCAGCGTGAAAAATGACATTGCCTTGCTGGAATATGGCATTATTTAGCCCTATGGTACAGCGAATGGATTCTAAACTTCTTAAATTTACCTTTGATAATTTAACCGTTTAAATTATCAAAGGTAAATTTAGACAGAACATATCTAGGATATGATAGGTCGAATTTGATAATTTAACCGTTTAAATTATCAAAGGTAAATTTAAGAAGTTTAGAA
The DNA here is from genome assembly GCA_031893035.1 of Dermolepida albohirtum. Classification (NCBI taxonomy): domain Eukaryota; kingdom Metazoa; phylum Arthropoda; class Insecta; order Coleoptera; family Scarabaeidae; genus Dermolepida; species Dermolepida albohirtum. The sequence goes on along the minus strand of JAVIWB010005284.1, from coordinate 13,884 downwards.
TCCATTCGCTGTACCATAGGGCTAAATAATGCCATATTCCAGCAAGGCAATGTCATTTTTCACGCTGCAGCTGTTATTATTCCTCCAAAAAAAACCAACATTCATATTCTCAATCACCCATAGAACATATCTAGGCCGTTCTCGAAGGAATATTAAGAGCCCTACTTTCTATACTACCTCTACCCCAAGATGTTAAGCCTGTAGTGCAGTTTCACGTTGTGCGGAAAAATTAAAAAACTGTCTTTCTCCTCTACGATGTCGAATTCGTCTATGTCTATGAATCCACAACCAAAAAGATTCGTCAAAAAAACAATATTATTCCACTCTTCATTCCAATCTGTCCATACATTACACCATTCTAACCTAAGGGCACGATGCTAACTAGTGAAAGGCGTAACGTGATTTCAAAGAAATGCCTTTGATTTGGACATGTCCTAATTTAAAACCCTTTTCTCAACCGTTACATGTAAATGTCATTAGTTGCTGTGTCTAGACATGTTTGGCATTAAATGCAACTGACATTTCACAAATTTATAGGAAGAAGATTCGACATGCCGTTCGGCATCACAGAGAGATTATAGCTCACTGAAGGTGGTTTTAAACACATTATTAGCCCTGGACGCTGAGAAATCAACCCAAACGAACGAATACGGCAGTATATAGAACGCATTGTTATTTCGCATCCCATCTCCTATTCCTTTGAAGCAATGTAAATATACCAAAGTACATAAAGTTCTGGAATTATTCGCTTTTGTATGCATCCGCGGCTTAAATAATGCGATAGTCCAACAAAATAATGCCCGTTCCCATTCCTGAAAGGTTGATATGTTAACTAACATATCCTAACTCTCCAATGAAATTACAATAGCTGCATGATCCCTTATACGTTGCTTGGAAGGAGCTTCCACAGGAGACCCACAGAACGTCTTATTAGAAGCATGCCCAGACAAATAGCAGAATGTATAGTTTAAATCAGGAATGTTTTCCGATCACGTGATCACTATCGTATGAAATAAGATGAATCAGACAAATGCCGGTATATGTTCGTATTTTGCAGCGTTATTGACACACCAGCAAACTTTCGTTGTTTAAACTTTATTTGTTTAAGTAGAGCGGCAACTCATTATTAATTCTTCTCTATACTATGTACGAATTGTTCAATGAAAATAACATTTTTACAAAATTTGCTTTAAAAATATATATTTTTATTGGGTGATTCGTTTTCTTTTTTTGTCACCTTATGTATGATAATTAAGACAGTACAGTCCTTAAACCTGACGAAAAATAATTTTTGTTTCTTTGTTACAGTTAACCAGTCAAGCTATAAAAGACTATAATCGTGGTAGAGTGTATTTGTCGGATTTAGCCAAGCGTAAACAAGTATCAGTATTCGAAAGCATCACAAAGGCCGTTCAACGAGCAATCGACTTATGCTGTGGGAGCAGGTAGAAGCATACATACCATCACGTTTGTCAAATCCGTTTAGCTTTAGAATAATGCGGTCACAAATTTTTCCATCATCTTCTCCTTCGTTATACATAGCTAGACTCTCTGAATGGAAAATGTACAAAGACAAAACATTATAAAAGAAAGAATAGCTTGAAACTATTGCTTCAATGAAGCAACCGTATGCGTCCGAAATCGGAGGTCGAAGATGATGGAAAAATAGATACAAAACGTGAATTGATTTTTAAGATGTTCTTCCTTTTTTGTCGGGCATATTTCCTCTATTTCCATAATCTACTTACCATTTTTAATTTATTTATAAACAAGAAATTCTATATATACATACATAATTACGTACATGTGAAATGATTAGAAAAGTCTTATTGTTTTCGATGGAAAATTTCTTATGAACAGTGGACTTTGATGATTTTCTTTAAAATTAAAAAAAATTTTTGCATTTTTTATTGGTATGATTATCTTTTTTATACACATTATACACTTATATACATTATTTGTTCAAAACTCGTGTATTATATATACATTTACTTTTTTGTGCGTCTTTCCTTACGTTGTATTATAAACAATAAGTTGTGCTTTATATTAATTGTATACCATATACATATATTTTTATAAAACAAAATATGTTTTTATCATTGATTCAATTAATGTGTTTCGGTATTCGTGGATTTCTTTGTATTTTTCTTTCTTCTATTTTGTGCATTCGGAAATCAATGGGTGATTTCCAGAAAATATAACTTCATGTCACATTATTACTACAACTATATTTAAGTACTTGGATGATTTCTTTTTAAAAAATCAAATCATAAAGGGAAAAATATTTGAATTCCATTTTTTTTTACTTTAAAAATGGAAATTAGATGTTAAGATGATATATAGTTTAGGACACTTTCGTTTTAAAAAATTAAAATGTTTATCAATTTCATTTTGTAATTTCTCTAGGTTGGTAAAGTTTGAACTTTTTTTGACTACTTCAAAACAGATTAAAGTAACTTCGAAATTTAACAGAATTATTTTGTCTTATTTTCAAATTCAAGCATTATAAACATGATTTGATGTTCGACATCTGTGTTAGTTTAGAAGTTATGTTAATCTAAAAATGTAAAATTTAAAATTTCAATTGACTAATTCCAAATATATGGTAAGAATATTTAGCCAAAACGCGCTTTTACTGTGAAAATATATCTTATTTCATATTATCCACATCTTACAAATCTTCTTATTTGAAAGATATCATTTTTAGTGCAGGGAATTCAGCTGAAAAATTCTTACCATATATTGAGTAAATTGTATACTAACTAAATTTGATTCATTATTAAAATGCATACATCATTAACAATTATAGTACAAAATAAAGATAAATCCATGTTGGCAGCTACCTTTTACGTACAGGTTGCTACATTATATTGACATTACAGTACTTGAAATATAGTTGCTCCACTTCTATACTAACTACTTTAAGAAAACAATTGATATTATCATTATATGTACATCACTATGCAACTATTTATAAGAACTTTATAAACCAAAAACTTAAACATTGTCGTTAGCCTTGGTACAATTCTCCTCCCCCCTTTTTTTGTTTCTTTGTTGTTTCCTTTAGGTTTAATAAGTATGGCAACTTGTATGTTTGTATATTTATAAAATTGTAATTTTTTCTCTTGGCCAAGAATTGTTAAAAGATGACAATTATTCTTGATGTAGTGGCTTTCTATTAATATAGTAAATTTAACATAAAAGAACTATTGATGAAATAAAAAGAAACTAGTTCTATATTTCTACAGTATTTTAAACTGTTTTATTTAAATAATTTAGATTGTCTTCAAAACATTATCCTCAGAATCAATAATGAGGTGGACATATGTTTTATTAGCACTTTCGATAATTGATAAGTTTTCTTGTAAGTTCTGTAACGTATTATTAAGAAGCACCTAAGTAAAGAATGGTTGTTCTCTTTTCATGTATAGTACTTTAATTTATTATTATTATTATCATCATCATGTTTAGTAGTGATTAATATATTTAATGTTGATCCAAACGAAACATTTATGTGCAATTTTATTTTTTAAGTAATAAAATATACTACATAAAACTATGACAAGTTGGATTCGCTATTATATGGTCGGCATAATATTATTAATTTTCTTTTAGTGAAACACGAGGGTTTTTAAAAACAATTTAATTCCTTAATTTTCTTTTGTTGTTTCAATGAATACATTACTAAATTTCTAATTTAAGTAACTTTTTAGTAATTGAAAACGTGGTAAATATTAAAAGTACGGAAAAAGAATGTATTTAAGTAAAATACTAATATGGATTCTAAATTACATTCGTAGATGAGAATAGATATTTTCTCGCCTTGCAGAATATTTTGAAACTGAATTTATTAAAGATAAAGTAAACCTTATTAAACATTTATGTGACATCTCTGTTGGCTTGAAGATTTAAAGTTCAATTTAAAATAGATTATATTCACAACTTACCAGAGCTACCAATCTATCAACGCATACTTATGATAAATATTTTTTCATATATATATATATATATATATATATATATATATATATATATATGGTAAATAAATATACACCATTATTTAATGTTTCATTTCAATAATATATGGTTGGATGACTGAAACATTAAAGTAAAATATTTAATGTTAATGTCGATTCATGCACATTTGATCACTCATTGCATAATACTTTTAGAAACTGTCTTGAATTGTTTTGACACCACAATATAGATACAAATATAATTGGTGAACAATTTATGTTCTTTTTAAGGAAGCCTTTCATTAATCGATGTTTTCAATACAGCAACGATGTTTATGATCAATATCTTTTATCAGAATCTTTCGTTGTGATTTTACAAATATTAACGCACTCACAATATCCAGATAGGTCACTTTCACTATACATTAATATTCCAAATTTGTGCATCGAGATTATTACATATAGAAAACTGACATATATCTACATCAACAAGGCAATTAACTTCATATTTCAATTGTCATTGAGTTTTATTCAAGAAGACGTTTAAAAAAATCTTTAATAAATTCATATTCAAAAGTGTTTTCGCAATTATTCTTAATCAAAGGTTTTTTTGTAGCAAAAAAAAAACTAATCAAGGATTAATTATTTAGAATAATCATTTCGCCTGATCTAAAATATGCCACAATATTAACTAACATCTATTATATGCAATAAGCTACTACTAAACTAGATAGAATACGTACTTGAATACTGTTTAATTTTTTTAGTTGATTGTAATTCTAAATAGTTACTTTAAAGAAAGAAAAAAATTAGAAACTTTTTTAGACAATAACTATAGAGTTCCAGAACATATAAAAAATATTTTAGATAAAAGAAAGTATGATCACAAGATTACTAATAAAAGCAAACCTAATAGAATATATAGATTTCTTTGAGAAAATATTCAAGCAAAAGCAAACCTGAATAACGGTATATTGTCTTTTTAATTCGGTTTTATCCAAACTGATGACAACTTTTGAGGATTTTGCATTGTTAATTATTCTTTAAGGCTCTTTTTTTTGTAAACCAATACATACTATATATGTTTATACTAACCATGTAATCCAGATAATATTAAATAAAGGCAAAAAATTTCGTAAGCTGAACAGAATCTCTGAAAGTAAGGATATCACATTATCTTCTATAATTGCCTTTACAAGAAAACATTCTATTTAAAATACTTCTAAGTTTTTCAAGACAACATATGAATAATCAGAATTAATTTGAGATTTTTGAAAACAATTAAGTAAATATTAAAATTCTTTTTCTTGCTTTAAGCAAACATTAGTTATTCTGTACTTACTGTTAATTGTATTAAACAAAAACAGTAGCTACAACAACTACTTTGAATTATCGTTAACATGTAATAGACAAAAAACATCACAGCTACAGCATACTGCAATTTTAGTTTAATGTGGGAAATTAATAAAAAGTTTATTCTGATGTCGCTGTTAACCAATTTTTAAAAAGCTAATCATTCATCTTTATTTTATTATATTTAAATTACTAGACAATGTTCATGAGGAACTGATACCTTACTAATAATAAATTCGTTTAAAACGTTTTATATGACTGAAACGCTAAAAATATAGAAAACGATTTCTTGAAATTCTTTGCATTCTATATTATTTTGATCCAGCACTTAAAAAATAAATTAGTGACATCACGTTTTAGGAAATGTTAACAAACATTTGTGCTCATTTAGGATAGGGCTACAGGAATTATAATAAATATATGCCAGTAGGCAGGTTTTGGTGACTTCTCGATTTTTTTAAAACGCTTTGTCATTGATAATAATTATTTCAATATGATTTTGTACTTTGCCTCCGTTAAAAATTATTATAAATATATCCATCAATATAATTCTAATACATATTAAAATAATCCTTATTTTATTGCCAATAAGTTAATGTAAACATTTAGATAACTTTGTGACATACTTCTTTTTATCTATATACTTATAACACATAAATATAAAAGAAGTAGATGGGATAGAGTATTTAGTTATATTGAAAGAATAATACATTGGAAAGTCTTATTTCTAAACAATAAAACATGTTCTTGAGAGTGACTATAACGAGAATGATAGAGATAGATACTGCCAAATTTAGACAATTTGGTTCGATGCATTTGGAATTTTCGCGGATGTGCGGATATTTCTAAAAACGGAATGTGTTGTACCTGAATTTAAATAAAAAGAAGCAAGATTTATTCTATATAAGTACATCTAGCTTTAGAATATTTTAAGTACTGTGAAAAAAAAAACAAAATGAGGAGGTATTGCAGTCGACTTATATACGGTTTGAATGAATCTCATGGTAGTATAATGTATACATGTAAATAAAAAAACGTGTATATGTTAATGTTGATGTATAAAAGAGAACGGGTGTATGTACACATGTAATGATTGATCACAATAAAAGTCATGTAATTTAGTCGTCCTTTAACGAAATGTATAGAGACAGATTTATGATTAATTCAAATGCCTAACTGTATATTATGGTGATTTATAAAACTAAAATAAGAAAAAAATATTGTAATATTTATTTGTATTTTCTAATGCATTAATAAAAATCTCTAAAAATATTGTAATTATTTTCCTATTATTAATTAATAAATGTCTTCAGAAATGTTTATCTTACAAAGCAAGGCAATACGCCTAATAATAAAAGGCACAATAAATGCAAAAGGTAAGTAGTTCAATTAGTACAGGCTTTAATTGAATTTTCAATATACAAACTTACTATTATATTATATATATATTAGTGCTAAAATTCATACGTATATATAAGAGACAAATAAAAAAAACTTGATAATGCAAAACTCAAATTTTATACTTTTGCATAATTCACAAAACATTTTATTATTAAAATATGAAAGGATTTTTAACTCATTTTACGAGGGTAGTTTGACAAGTAGTGAGAATTGAAAAGAAAAACGAATTTTTTAAATACAAAATAATTTTTATTTTTCAATATATTCTCCTACAAGAGCAATACATTTATTCCAACGGGGCTCAAATGCCCTTATGCCATCTCGAAAATGCGATTCCGGAAGGTTTGCAAAATACTCATTTACGAAGATGAAAAGCTCGTCGTTAGACGAAAATTTCTTTCCACCTAGTGCCGTTTTAAATTTTGGAAAAAGGTGACAGTTGGAAGGGGATAGATTCGGCGAATAAGGCGCATGCGGTACTAATTGGAAATGCAGCTCGTGGATTTTGGACATCGCAACTGTGCTGGTATGCGAGGGCGTTGTCATGGTGAAACAGAATCTTTTTCTTTGCCATTCCTGGCCGTTTATCACGAATCTCAACATTTAATTTTTGTAGAAGTTCTGCATAATATTGTCCGTTTATTATGGCACCTTTCTGAAGATAATAAATGAGCAAAATGCCCTTTGAATCCCAAAAAATTGATGCCATCACCTTGTTTGCCGATAAAGTGGTTTTCGCTTTCTTTGGAGGTGCAGAACCACGTTCTAACCATTGTCTCGACTGTTATTTAGTTTCGGGTGTACTGTAGTGTATCCAAGTTTCATCGCAAGTAACAAATCGCCTACAAAAATTAACCGGATTCCGCTTATAAAGGTCCAAACACTCATTGGAAATGCGCAAACGAGTGAACTTTTGATCAGTCGCAAGCAATCGCGGCACCCATCTTGCCGAAAGCTTGAAAAGGCCCAATTCTTTCGTTAAAATGTGGTGTACGCGTTCTGTTGAAATGTTTACCATGCCTGCTATCTCTTTCACTTTGAGTCGTCGATCTTGCGTAATAATATTATGGATTTTTATAATTATATCCTTAGAAGTCACGATTTTGGGTGCTCCAGAGCACGCTTCATCAACAACTTGTTTTACCACATTTAAATTAATTTATCCATCTACTACTATTGTGGCGGATGATGGAGCATATTCACCTAATGTTTCTCGTAACTCATCTTTTATTTCGGTAGCTTTCATACCATTAATTACGAAGTGTTTAATCACCGCACGATATTCTGCTTTTTCCATTTTAGCAAAACGACGTATTGCTTCTTTTTCAATCAGCTGTCAAAAATAAACTTTCAACGTAGTGTTTGTTTGTTTTTGTAGGGCAATAACGAAAGTCTAATCTCAAAATTCACCTACTACATAAAACTCTACACGAATTGTACTCAAATAAGCTTAAAGTACATTTGTAATTTATTTATGGTGTGCGAAACTACATTTTCATAATAAAAACAAGAATGCAATTCGTTATTTACATTTATTCTGTTTTGCTAAGTGCAATAAAATAAATCTAACACTTACCTGAATTACGTTATCTTAATTCGACAATTTCTACTTCATTTTTTATGAATTAAAAAAAATCATGGCTTCAAATTTACAGTACTGATTTAATTTGTATTGTATTGTATAAGGTAACGATAATGACAAATGGCAAAACTTTTTCTTCTATCGAGGAATATAATTTTAAATCAAAAAATTTAATACATACTGCATTATACAAAGGGTACTAGGAAAGCTCTGCAATACAGCTTTTTTTATTTAATTTTTTCAAAGTAATTTCCTCTACACTCAATATACCTCTCCATCCTCCGAAACCAATCTTTAAACCAGTTCTCATTTTCTTCTTTACAGATCGGCGATTTTCTAACAACTACGGGTGTGTCCTCATCATCAAAGACCCAAACTTTGTTTTGAGCATTGGTTGGCACATCGTAATAGTACAACCAAGCCTCGTCACCTGTTACGATGTTGTTCACATACCGAGATTGTCCCTTATTAAAGTTTTTTAGCATATCCCGGCACCAAGTCACACGTCGTATCATCTGCTCTTCTGTCAGGCGATGCGGCAACCAGAGAGAACAAAGTTTCTTCACGTGCAAATTATTATGCAGAATCGAACGAATTGCTGGTGCATTTAGGCCTGAAGTACCCTCTATCTGTTGGTAGGTCACTCGCCTGTCCTCGCCAAGCATTTTCCTCACAGTAGTAACGTTTTCCTCCATAACGGACTTTCGTGTCCTTTCCGGCCTCTCAACATCCTCCGCAGTTAAATTTCCCCTTTGGAATTCTCTATACCACCTGAATATCGTTGTGCGATGTGGACAAACATCACCTAGTGCAAGAGTCATTTCTTTGAAGCACTGGTCTATATTTAAGCCACGCACGAAATTATAACGCAAAACTGCCCTTATCTCATTTCGTGACCACGATGCCATCGCAAGCACTTTACACTCTCACTGCTAATGAATAACTGAATCTGTATGAACATGTCTCAACATGCAGAAACAAGCAGCTTCCTACGATTCATTGTTGCGTCATATTGCAAAACTTCCCTAGCACCCTTTGTATTTACTAAATTTTCATAGCTTAATAGTATACACTTCTACGCACATGAACCATTAAAATAACGTTTCAAATCCGAATGTTATTTTCTTAATAAATATAAAACTATAGAATTAAACGAATTTTTAAAGATGAAATATTTTACTTCTTAGAGATGTATATATAAAAGTATGTAACAAAAATATACAATAACTTACCTACAAAACATCCAATATTTTTCTAATAGTATCGGATGATATACTAAAAGCTTGCAAAGCAATAACATTTTCAAGATAGTCACTTTTATTTGGTGTTAAATTAAAGGGTATGTCGTAGAATACTATGTAACTAACCAGACTTTTCAGGGAATCACCTTTACATTGCGGCGTTTGACCGTGAAGATACAGTTTTAAATCGTTTTTCAGACTGTCTTCTCTACGCTCCAACAAACCCACAAAACTTTGATAGAGCGCTAAAATTGCTTCAGAGGATATTAAATTTGCACAAAAAAATCTCTTCAAAATTAATGTCTGTATTAATTTAAATTGCCAGAGTTGTAAAAAATTTGGAAAACTGCTTTCATCTTTCATTGCCTAAAATCCAAAGAAGAACACGTTATTTGATCTGGAAAAGTACTTTTATGTCTTTATGAAAGAAGGATGAAAATTAATGTTATTTTAATAATACAACGATCTAACATTTATCTTGCCAAATATAGTATTTAATTTATTCAATAATATGACCACTTTCATTTTATTTGTAATTCATTATTTATGGATTTTATAGAATTTTTCGATTTTTAAAAGCTACAGTCGGCATAATAATTAAACGTGAGCGATTGCGTATAATTGGAAAATACTAAAGGTTGGATGGTCGGGCGAAGATACAACGGGTAGAACCATTACAGCGCTAATACATAATGTACTTTAAAATTCACTACTGTATAAGTTAACACAGAACAACACAGCATATTAAAATGAATAGAGCTAAAAAACTTGAAGCTATATATTGCTATTATTAACAAAGGGTTAAAAAAAAGTATAGCTGTGGCTGCCAGCAAGTTCCAATGGTTTGTACCATCCTGGATGGAAAATTAAAAAGGGACAGAGACAGTAAATTGCACCTTTTTTACACAGCGACCTAGTAAATTTGTTTGTACTGGTGCCGCCACTCAAATATATATTTAGCATGTTAATAAAAAAAAAAGTAACATAACGTATCATGGATTAATAGTTACATACAAGCATAGCGATTACATGGGGAAAACGGTACACATTACATCATCATTACTTTTTGAAAACATTTGTCGAAAACGATTCGAGCAACCGCGTCTCAATTTTTCCGCCCCATATTGTATTCAGGAATGAATCGTCTTTTTGCTTGATTGCATAAAATTTCCTATTCTCAAATGCACATTTGAAAAGTTAGTAGTTCAGTGACCAAATGAACAACTGAATATTGCAGAAAGATGATCGAAAACAACCTAGTCAATTTTATATTATAAAGAAATTAAAAAAAGAATATTGTTACAATGGTTTTGCCCTTTCAATGGCAGAATACAAATCTAATCGATAATGCTTCGTGGCTACACCTGAAAGCAATTATCATGCAATATGCATACTGTATGACGATCAATATCGTTAAACATGACTGAACATTTGTAGTAAGCACAAACGATATAAAAATATTTTTAACATCAACGACAGAATTCCTTTCTAATAAACAAATGCTTAATGGTTATTTCCTCTTGGCTTTCTGATTATATCTACGTGATCGGTACTTGTGCTGCTGACGTTTGAGACATTTTTAGGGCTTAGATGCTGCTACTGCTACCGTTGTTGCACTGAAACTGGTGTTCCTTGCGGGTGAGTTTATATAGGGATACTGTTTGTCACAGATCAGACCTGTGACAAACAATACCTCTATATAAATCTACTCTTAGCATACTAATTCTTTTTCACTAATTTGAAGAATAATAGCAATTTCCCTGTAGTAAATTGTTAAGTCCAAACATAAATACTATATAAAATAAAAATTATCTCAGTCCAAAACCAAACAACGCGAAAGGACACTTACTTTCTAATGATTCCATTCGCTCTTCAAGTTGTTAGGCTACCAACGCTCAAAATATTGAATTTAACTCAGAAATGATACTTGCTATATTGTTGTTATGGCAAATAGAAGTGTACTAAGGTTACCGCCATATACTTGTGAACTCAATCCAATTGAAATGATTGGACACAAATAAAAGGTTACGTTGGTTAAGAAATGTGATATTAAAATTGTCAAATGTACGAAATGTTAGATGGAAGCAATCAAAAATGTCCAGCAACCAAATGAAAAAATTGTAATTGATTTAGAAACCAAAATGTAAAAGTTAGATAGAATAGTGGTCATCTTACAACATCAATGAATGTAACTAATTGTAGTTTTACAACCTAGAATGACACATTATCTATCACTATTACTGCATTATAGGTAACTTGAATACTACTTTCCCAAACCATTCTTTAATATTAACTTCAACACCTTTGATGTCAAAGATTTTGAATGTGTGTACCAGCATGAAGACTTGCAGATTAAAATTACTCTTCGTAAAGAGTGGACAAGGACTTCTCAATAGCTACTGGACAATCTCATCCATTCTATTCCAAAAAGGTGTAATACTGTATTCGAAATTCGAGAAGACCATACTTTATTATTATTGAAATGTAAAAGTGTGTGAAAATAAAATTAATAAAAATTCGCACTTCTCTAAACACACAAACTAAAAGTATTGCTTCGGGGAATGTATAATATTAAGAAGTATGAAACTATGTCTAAAAAAATAACATTATTCTCTAATCCTTCTTATTGATGTAACTTCAAATATAATTTGGTATATTATATAAAAACAAATAAATACCTTTAAAAGACTCACAAATATGGGCAATACATTCAATTTGTCTTTGATAACGCAATCGTAGGTAACTTTGGTCAGATCCTGTTTTACTTTAGCTTCAGAATTCTCTACAGAGTAACTAACATGCGACAGAAAATAATCACAAAAGTTTCGAATCGTACAATCTGAAGAGAAAGACATAATAGCCTTAGGAGAGGGGTCCCAAGGTACTATATTAGATTGAGTTAGTGTATGAGCTAATTCAGTTCTATATCCGTGTTTATCTTCTAAATAAGATAAGCACCCAGCTCGTTGTTTGACGTCTATACAGCCATACGAATTCAATAACTTCCTAAACATAAACATATTTCCAAAATATTAGATCAACATGATTTTATCAAATATGATCTTACTCCAATAAATCCCAATTTCTCCCGCGCTCAAAAACTATGGGCCAGTACCTTTCGTCATCCACGCATACTTTATAAAGCGAACTTAATTCCGGGATTAAACCTGGTCCTTTAATATTAATTTCAACACCATTGATCTTAACGACTTTAATATTAGCATAACACATTCTACCCATCATGATATCTCTTGGTATTAACAGACGAGGTTCGACGGCTAAGACGTATAAATGTCGAAACGCTTGAAGATGATACCTGTATAACATTCGAGACATTATTTCTTATGGTTGACATAATAACGAAAAATTAATTTTAGTACCTGTTATCGTTACTGTGGGTGGGGAATTTGGGATAAAAGGCACATATTAAAGATGCAACGCTGGCTGGAGAATTTGAAAGCGTATATCTACCTCCGCCCAAAAATAATAATCCTAACGCCATGTGAGTAGCTAAATGAGATCCATATGTTACGACAACGTTAGTTGTAACTGCTACACGTTTGCGTAGATGTCGTACTATTCGCATGATTTCTAAATTTCCTGTACCAGCCATAACCTTTGATAAAAATAAAAATTTTGGTGTACAATGAATAAGAAAGTAACGATGTTATAAAAAGTTTCGGGTTAGAATGCCGCAGACTGTTATTTACTGGAATCTTTAGAATTAATTAATCCATTACTTAATATATTTTCGTATTCCTTTCTAAATGAATAAACTATGAACAGAATCATGATAACATTAAAATTATATTACGATTAATGAAATTTGTCGGTTTAGTTACAGCTGAAATAATAAATTTTGGGAATGAAATTGAAAAAACAGTACAAAGGGCTCAAGAATAATCTAATTAAGGTCATAGAAAGCAAGAGGCTAATCCCTTGTGGACCAGGAAATGACATCCTGAGAGGAAAAAGTACAGTCAAAATCATTATCTTACAAAGATCACAAATGTTACATCACATAAAAAAAGAGATCAATGAAATAAAAAGGAAAAAAATAGTTTTAGACTTTCTTAGCTATAGAAGTAAAAGTTATCAGAAGCAAATCCAAGGCAGACGAAACAATGGATAACTTACAGATCAAGTAAAGAAACGTAGTTTTAGAAATCAAAGAGTGACATGTCATGGTGTAACCAAATTTTGTACAAATATTTAACTGTGTTAAGAATAATAAAGTTTCAAATTTTCATTTAAAAATTAGTACCCATCATGGGGAAAATTTAATGAGTTACCATTCCACGTAAATAAAACATTCGCACGGGCATGCTTCTAGTAAGATATTCTATGGGCC